>JAQMYF010000008.1:4561922-4572701 GCA_030014195.1 Neosilurus mollespiculum
AAGTTGGCGAGCTGTTCAGGTTGTACCCTGCCTTGGCCCAGTTTCAGCTGAGATAGGCCCCAGCCTCCCAGTGACCCTTATAGGATTGAGTGGTTTTGTAAAGGAGTGAATGATGAAAGTGAGAACAATTCATTGTGTGTGCAAGGCATCAGTACGTCAATATGTGTACATCAGTGCAGTAGTGCATTACTTCATTATCGGAATGCAGTTGCGGTAACATATTTCCGTTTTTGCTTTCATGGCTGAAGGTTTTCATTTTCAATCATCTCTCCACTATGCATGCACACATACATGCACCAAACACACTTTCCCCCAGCTGTCACCCAACGAAGCAGGCAGATGGGGACCATTTGTTCACTGGAGATCTTTCTTCATTAGTGTCATCAGGGACTACACTTAATGTTTGACTTTCTTTCGCAGAGTAATGAGGATGCGTTTATTTAAATGACTGAGTACCTGGCAGAGGTCCTGCACACGCAGAGCATTCAAAAACAGACAGAGAGGGTAAGAAAGACAGAAAAAACTAAAGGGGCCCTCATAGAGTGCAAGATACCTCTGCCATACAGCATGGATAACGTAGAGAATAGGTCCTGTATGAGTACTAGTTTATTTACCCATGTACTCATCGTATGTATGTCCTTATATGGTATCCTCTTAGTGTTACATATTGACAGCATGTCTATCAGCACTCCTTAAGTTATGAGCATTCAAAATCCTATGACTTTTATTTTGATGTTTCAAGAACACGTAAGGTTAAAGGGGGTGGCACGGAGGCGTAGGGGTTAGCAGGTAGCAAGAAGGTCCTGGGTTTGATTCCCGGACGTGGGCGTTTCTGTGTGGGGTTCGCATGTTCTCCCCATGCATGCATGGGTTTCCTACAGCTACTCTGGTTTCCTTCCACAGTACAAAGACATGCGCATTAGGCTAATTGGCTGTTCCAAATTGACCCTAGGTGTGAATGTGAGTGTAAATGTGTGTGTTGGCCCAGGTCTGGCTAGAAGTTCAGGGTGTACCCGCCTTCCTTGAGGTAGGCACAGCCTTCCAGCGAGCCTAGTATGCAGTATGGTAGGTTTAGTGAGTGGGGGGATGAGTCAAGGTTAAAGGTAACTGTCTCAGTCAAATAGGTTCCCGACTATTAACATGGAGATCACCGGTTCAAATCCAGGTTGACGGGAGCTAATTTGCCCAGCTCTGATAGGAGGGAGGTATGTTACACGTTCACTTCACTGTCACTCACAGCGATCAACGGCCAATGATGGGCATCTGTGAGCTCATTCATACACACCCTCCAAATGTGTTAGGTCGCCTCCAAATACGCATGCTCAGCAGTTCGTAAAAACGCGGGTTCACCATCACATGACACGGAGGGTTGACGGTGGTTGTGTGATAGGGCAGGCAACACTCGATGGGTGGGAATTGGATAAGACTAAAATTAGGGGAGAAAATAAAAAAGTGGGGGGGTTAAGAAAAAGTCCATATATGGTTTCTTGTTAGTGTAACATAGTAACAGCATGTCCATTGACAGTCTTTTCAAGGTTATGACGCAAAGGTAATTGTGTCATTGGAAAGCTTGTATATGGCCTCCTATCTGCTCCTTATTGCGTCTATGAGTCTCTGCCTCCTTGTTTCTGATATATAAGCAATTTTAATTTAACGAGGGAAATTTTGTGACCTTGCTCTGACCTTGAACTTTCACTCAGACATTTCAAAATGAAATCATGTCTGGGGCTCTAGTAGCGCAGTGCCCCTACCAAGTTTGGTGAAAATCTGCATGCAGGTATGGTCAGGATTTTGTTCACAGACACGCTTAATCACAAACACTGGTGATTACAATACCGCCACCAAAACTTGTGTGATTGGGGTAGAGTAAAGTATCCCCTGACTGCTGAAATGGCTGAAATATCAAATGAATTATTAGCAAAAAGATAAATGCTGTTATGTGTATTTTCTTTTTATGTTTTCAACAAAGAATTTTCAAATAATTCGCCATTAGTTCCATCTTTAATTTCTTCCTTTTTTTTTTATGTTCCACAACTGCAAAAAAAGTTCTACAGCGTAACTAGGGAAGGTTTGGATTAGACATTGCTCAAGGCCATTATTGGTGACTTTTTGTATCTTATGATTCACTGTCGTTTCAGTTACAGGCACTGATTTAAGATTTACACTTGGATTTCAGCCCGGAGTTTTATTCTCATGTGGTATTGAAATCTAATGAAAGGAGTCACATCAACTGACTTTCCTTTAAGACCGAATGGTAAAGGTGTCAATGTTTTGAAATTCATTCCAATGGCTGATTCTTAATGAAGAGGGGAATTCGGAGAATGTCTAAAGCTATGTGATGTCTGACCTTGCCACACCTTGAAGAGAGAGAGAGAGAGAGAGAGAGAGAGAGAGAGAGAGGAAGGGATAGAAAGTGATTGAGGCTGTGGTTTATAAAATGCCACACTGAAAACTTGATGAGGCATTAGAAAGCTTTACAAGCTCCATATACAAGATGTAGAGGTGCGGTACAAAGAAAGCAAGATTGAAAAAAGGAATGAAAGTTGCGCAGGGGATGGGGGGTGCGTGTGAAGAGCTCTGCATCTGAATAAGCCAAGCTCTTACAAGGTGTGATGTGGTCCAACCGAGCAGAACGGTGAAGGGTTGAGTCCACCACTTCATTCTGATTGGTTAGAAGGTGCCGGTGAATTAATTTTTTATGTGTACATTTCTATTCCTTGAAAAAATACAGAGGTTTCTGTAAGGATTTAATTGTTGATATAGTAATGCTAGCAGACACAATTCACTCTCAAAGTCTCTGTAACGTTTAGCTCGGTCTCGATGGTGATGAAAGTAAACACACTGAAAGCACTGGGAGCACCATTTTGACCTATTTACCCAGAATGCCAATGTTTAAGCAAATGTTCAGGTGGGGTTAAGGCGGGTGAGAATAAGCCCGTTATCCCAGTCACAAGTGTATACTACTGTGGAAAAGCTAATATCAGCCCTGAGCTAATATTAATATTTATAGGCAGCTTTGAAGCCTTGGCAAAATGATGCATTAGTCTTTTTTACAGTAGTATCCATAGAGAACTCTGTGTGTGTGTGTGTGTGTGTGTGTGTATGTGTGTGTATGTGTGTGTGTGTGTGTGTGTGTGTGTAAAACCTGAAGCCACAGATGAAAGTTGTCTCTCCACTCTCCATTGACGGTGCAGTGGAAGGTAGCTGTCTGCCGTGCATTAACCTCCACTCCTTTAATATGGAGGAAGTGCGGCGTCATCACTGCAAATACAACAAAACAAGTGCCCACCAAAATTAACACACAAAATACAGTGTCTAGCTCACATTCTCATATCACTCTCACTCTCATATTCTCATATCACTCTCATTCTCACATTACTCTCATATCACTCTCACATTCTCATATCACTATCACTCTCATATCCTCGTATCACTCTCACATTCTCATATCATTATCACTCTCATATCCTCGTATCACTCTCACATTCTCATATCACTCACATTGTCATATTACTCTCATATCACTCTGACATTCTCATATCACTCTCTTGCTCATATTCTCATATCACTTTCTCATCCTCACATTACTCTCACTCTCATATCACTCTCACGTTCTCATATCACTATCACCCTCATATCCTTGTATCACTCTCACATTCTCATATCACTCTCATATTCTCATATCACTCTCATATTCTCACATTACTCTCACTCTCATATTCTCATATCACTCTCACGTTCTCATATTCTCATATTACTCTTATATTCTCATATCATTCTCATCATCACATTGTCATATCACTCTCATGTTATCAAATCACTCTTACATTCTCATATCACTCTCATATTCTTATATCACTCCCACATTCTTATATCATTCTCATTATCACATTCTTATATCACTTTCATATTCTCATATCACTCTCATATTCTCATATCACTTTCATATTCTCATATCACTCTTACATTCTCATATCACTCTTGTATTCTTATATTACTCTCACATTCTCATATTACTCTAATATTCTCATATCACTATCACTCTCATATTCTCATATCACTCTCACATTCTCATATCACTCTCACATTTTCACATCACTCTCATATTTTCATATCAGTCTTACATTCTTATATCAATTTCATATCACTCTCACACACGTATCTTATTGATACCTGTGGTAGTATACATACATACATGCAAACAGACCAACTGAAGAATGTACAGTCATGTGAATCATAAAGAATTCGTTTGATGCATTGCCATATTCTGCCTTAGAGGTCAAATTCAAGGCTCATTTTATGTGTATAATAAGTGTGATCTTTCAAATAATATGAATATCGCACATTCTTTTGCATCAACCATTACCATGAAACATAATTCATCTTCCATCCACAAGGTTTCAACCGATTTCAAGCAAACAACCAGCAGGTAATTACTCAAGAAAGATTGCAAGCTAGCTTGTTGCTGCCAAGCTTTGTCAGGTACGGAAAAGTGCATAAAGGAAAAGTGGAATATTCATTCATTCATTTTCTGAACCGTTTAATCCTAGTTAGGGTCACGGGGAGGCTGGCGCCCATCTCAGCCGACTCTGGGCGAGGGCCCAGAGTACACCCTGGACAGCTCACCAGGCCAAAACAGGGCAGAAACACGCTGACGGCTATGCAGCTACTCTTGATGAAAATCAGCAATGTTTTTTTCACCACAGACAGTGAGAGACAAGGCCAGCATTTGATAACCCAGTTAGCCACACTGGGGGGGGGGGGTGGAATATGTCGTAACTAATTATTTTGCCATGCATTTCACGGTTGCCCTATTTGAATAGTTAAGTGTTTTTTTTGGCCCTCAATGACCTTCGAAATTTAGTGATGGAACCGTCTGTGAAAATGACTTTGACACCCCTGCTCCAAAGTATAGAGCTAAATTATAATTTATGCAACTTTGAGTTACTTTTTTTAACCAAAATTGTTCATAGATTGTCAATAATTATAATAACAATGGGTAATAAGACATTAGTTAAACGTGAATTAAACAAGTATAGAGAATATTATAGTGTATTGTTTAATTAATTAATTGATTGATTGATTGATATGGTGATCTGAGATGTTTTTGTTCCATGAGCAAGTCTTCAGGACACAGAAATTTGTGTTTTGCAGTTTCATTCAAGAATAAATCTGTCAGCTTCAGCAATTGTATGATTTATCTATGATATAAGCGCAATAAAATACTTTAGGACCTGCTGTTATAAGAAAATAACTTCAGGGTAGTACCAGTATCAGTGATTTACATCGCTACATCACACAACACCAGCTTTGATTACTTCCATCCAACCTCACGCGCCGTCATGTTTTAATCCCTAGATATGGTAGTGATAAGAGAAAGAATTGGAACAGGGAACCAAGATCTTGTCCACTGCCTGTAAAATTTACTTGTAACAGATTTGGGAAGCTCTTTGAGCAGTCCACAAGCCTATCATGTACATAAAGGTGAGCTTACACGATAACCGATTGGAGCCGATCACATTCCGATGATGCACATTCTGGTGTTTAACCGATGTTTCAGCTGAGTTTGTTCTGATGTGTACGGATGTTACTGTTTCTGTCTTTTCCCCGATGTACTCTGAACACAGAAAAACCCACCATTTTTTTTATTCTCGCTCACCTCACTCATTTAACCACATCACTTAATCCTACTAGGGTTGTGTAGAGGCTAGTGCCTATCTCAGCCGACACTAGGAGTTTGTGGGGTACACCCTGAACAGCTTGCCAGACCATCGCAGAGCCAACACAGACACACACAGACACACACCCTCACACCTAGGGGCACTTTGGAGTAGCTAATTAGCCTAAGGTGCACGTTTTTGGACTACGTGAGGAAAGTGGAGTAAACCTACACAAGCACGGGGAGAACATGTAAACTCCACAAAGAGAAGTCCTTGCCGAGCCCAGGAATCAAACCCAGGACCTTCTTGCTGTGAGGTGGACGTGCTAATCACTACACCACCGTGCAACGTTCTCCGATTTTTTTCTGATGAAACATCGGAATATGAGTGCACTTTAAGAGTTAACAGATAAGACTATGAACTTTAGCCAAGGAAACTGGTATTGTTTCTCTTTATTGTACTTTCATCTTCTACTTCTCATTAATAAACATATTTCACAACAGCAGCAATGAAAATCAATCTCAGAACTTTTTCCCCAGCTAGACTGAAAACCTATTAAGTTATTCATAGTCCTTTAATAAAATCTCAAACTCCACAGATTGTTCCGCGATACTTTAATTAGTCTTTCACCTCCTCAACAGGAAAGCTCGCTCATATCCGGGTCAATATGCATTTATAACAAGAGAATGGGATCTCTGGGATGCGGTCTTATGTAAATCAAGTTACGAGGTGTAATGTTTGATTACTCGTCTCTTGCAGAAATCAGGCCGCGGCGACCTTGAATCGATACATGAGCCGTTCTTCAAAGACAGTAACGGCACTAATTTAATCTCTTCCTCTCACTCATCTTCCCTCCGTTCAATATTTCATCAGTAGTCACTTTTCTGTTTGAAGTAGCACTGTTTTTATTACTTTGACCCATCACACTTTTATCGATGGCAAGTATCTATTTCTCTCTTCGCTGAAGTATTTTTTTTCTTTCTTAATGATGGATAGACCCCCCGTAGTGTTAATGGTGCACTGGAGTGGAGGTAGCCATGCCATCAGCTTTCATGAATAGAAAATTAATGTGACTATTTTTTACCTTGAAAAAACAAAGGCGAGTCCCATCATTCAATTTAATGCTCAAGAAATCAGCATTAAAGCCCAGAATCATGAAAGCATTACACTAAATTACAGCGACTGGATATCTGACTGATCTGTGTTGATAGTTGGTGTCATCTCCTTGACAGTTTTAAATTTGTGCCCTCTGCCACCATGTGTCATCTAAAACAGAAATGAGCGATTTTCTCATATTATTGGGTATAGATATTTGTGTAGTTGGCAGCACAGAAAAACTTTCCTCATTTTCTTTTTTCATTCAGTAATTCTTTCATACATTTTGTAATTATTATACAGGGTGAGCCAAAAGTACCTATTCACGACAGTATACACATAGTTGAACAACTGTATACCTGTTGGCCCACCCTGTATACGACACGGGAACAGGACAATCTGATTGGTCTATTATCGACGGATTAAAAAAAAAACATTGTACTGAGTGAATAATCCCTGAATTAAAATGATGGACACTCACGGTTTGTCAAGATCACTTGGAGAAGGCAGGTATAAAAAACCCTTTAAATTTCATTCATTTATTTGTTGAACCACTTAATTCTACTCATGTCGTGGGGGGTGCTGAGCGTATCTCACCCAACAAAGGCAGGGTACACCTTAAACAGCTCACCAGACCATCGCAGAGCAACTCTCACACACACACACACACACACACACACACACACACACACACACACACACACACACAACCATTTACTCTCTCATCCAAGGGCAATTTGGAAAAGCCAGTTAGTCTAAAGTGCATGTCTTTGGACTGTAGGAGGAAACCGGAGTACTTGGAGGAAACCCACACAAGCACAGGGGGAACATGCAAACATGCAAACTGCGTGCTATCCACTACCCCACCGTGCCATCCATGCTTTAAAATGGAACGGTAAATCATAAAAATCTCATTTTAGTTTGTTTTTCTTTTGTTTCTGTTTTGTGTATATAGTAATATACAGTATATTCACATTTCCTTGTAAAACTCTAAAATAGTTTGAAAAGACGCTGTTAGCTCAATAACACTCATGCTCTGTGTGAGGCTCACCTGACGACTTGATTTAGTTTGCGTTTAATGTATTTGTGTAGTATATACTAAAACAATTTTCCTCAGTCTCAGTGCACACTTCTGAGTGATTTTTTTAAAGTGTAATTTACACAGATTTTCTTTTGCATTTGAAAGAATATGTTGTAAATAATATATGTAATTTATTATGTACATCTTTACACAAATCTTTATATGTGGAAAACTGACTGTCTCTGTACTCCTGACCATTAAGCAGTCATTTTATTGGTGTGAATGCTGAAAGCATTCAAACCTATGTTCTTCTACGGACAAATTCTTTATTATTATTATTATTATTATTATTATTATTATTATTATTATTATTATTATTCCGTTGCGTTTTTTGGAACCTATCTTCTTCCATATATTTCATCGTAGAAATGTCATTCAAACATCAAAACATTCAGCTCAATTAGGACATTCCAGCATCTATTTTTCTCATTCCTAACATTCAAACTTTCCGAAATATTCAGTGTTTTTCAGGAATTTTTTTCCATTAAAATGCACTGATGAAATGTTCAAAATGTTCGTTTTCACACTTTTTCACTTTTTCATACTTTTTCACACATTTTCAACTCTTCACCATTCATTCATACTTTCAGCTTTTAAGACCATTCAAAATGTTCCACATCTTTCAGGGTTTCAGAATATCATTCAACATTTTAAATCCTATTCAAACTTTTCAAAATATTCAACTTTGTTTGAGGTCAAGTTTTGGCAAAATGCTCAAAACTAGAGTGCGTGACATCATCAGGTAGAGTGGAGAGGAGCTGTGAAAATCTTGTGAAAAGTCTGTCTTCAACTTGCTCTCATTCCCACAAGGTTTACTCTACATAGATCATTTTTACAGGAAAATTTGTGCTGATCACAGTCATGTGTCAGACTAAGCAAACAGACTAAGCACACTGGCTCCAGACCCCTCCAAGCGAGAGGAGCACCAACCAACTGCCCCATCTACTTACATAATAAATCTGACCTGCACAGTTTGAGGAAAGGACAAAGTTCCACTTTTTTAATCTGCTCCCATGACCACAGTTTTAGTCACACACACATAAAATCTACATTACTGTGTTCACAAGACTCTTATCTGTCTGATGGTATCTTGAGGATAGGAATTGTGGTCTGGCCACAGGAGGCAGGAGTTTGTGAGGTGCACCTCAGCTGAATCTCAGTGAATTCAACTGTCAGAGGGAAAGGGCACGTAAGCCCTTTATTCAGTATGTCTTAAAATATTCCACATACTTCAAACATTTCAGGCTTCATTCAGCTTCAGCTATCCAGTTTAGTGTAAGCCTTTCAGCTTTCAGCTTTCAGCATTCACACAGCAATTTCTTCAGAAATTGCATTCTCTAGTTATTATTAATAATTATCTCTTGGACTGTTTAATACAATGATATAATATCAGTATAATGGTAAATTATGTCAAGATACACTTGATACATGAAAACAGTTTAATTTTATGCCAGTGTGGACTGTCACTGGCATTCACACACCTCCTCACAGTCAGGTGATTATCACTTTTTCTAAGAAAGAAAATCATCAACAGTTACCCAGACTGGACAAAGTACACTGGCACCAGAATGGTACTACTCAATCTGCTTCTCTCTTTCTGCGAAGCCAAAACAAGTGTTTATTGGTGTGTAGATATTCGAGGAATAGGCTGTTAATGCTCTTCAAAGAAATTAGTTTAGTTTACTTTCCACAGCCAGTCTCTAAAGCACTAAGTGGAGCCTGTTTGAAAGAGGTGACGACGACACATTCTCCGGCAGAGTGTTTCTTCTAATGTTTAAAAAAAGTCTCTTTAATCCAATTCTTTTTTCAATGATATATTTTCATTCTCACTTCCTGTTTCTTTTCCTTTAACATGTTATAGCCTCAATGTACACTCAGAACAGAATAACTGTGAGCTCTGTTGTGTAAGTATAAACAATGTTAAGTAGACAGTCACTCATAGAGCGACGGTACCGTCACCATGCAACATGGAGCAAATGTAATAAACATGAACTATATGGGTACTGGTTTTAATTTCCTTTGAACTCGTCTTACAATATGTTCTTTAGTATGTGGATGTGACCAAATTAGCAAAGAAAAAAAAAATCGTTTTAAGGATTTATGAGATTGGAGGAGTTTCAAGGTCATGTACAGTCAAAGTTAACTATCCAATTAAAAAAAATACATATATGGCTTCTTATTAATGTTCCATAGTAACTGCATGTCATTTGGAAGTTATAACCCCTCAAATACCTGTGACCTTGATTTTCACCTTTCAAGGTCACACAAGGGCAAATGTAATTGTCTCATCTGAAAATCTATATATAATTTCCTATTAGTGTTGAATAGAAATCTGTCCTCGATGTGAAGTTATAAGCACCCTATCTCTATAAACTTGTGTACTTGCTGTGACTTCTGGCATTGGTATTACAAAATCAGGTTTACAGACAAACTGACAAACAAACAAACAAATGCCAGTGAATAGAATCCCTCCTAAATGGATGACCTGGAGAAGCTGTGAGCCAAATGGAACTGAATAAACTTTAAAAGAGATTTGCTGGAGTGAAGTATCCTTTAACCAGGTCTGGTCTCTGTTCAATTCGATATCTTCACACAGTTTCAGCAGTATTCACAGTATCACCCATGACCTTAAGCATTCATAACCAAACATAATGCTTGTAACAAAGGCCTGAATACAAGTATTAAAAGTTATTTGCTCTGATCATTATTAAAAGTGAGAACATTGATATGATACAGCCCTACAAGTACCTGGGTGCCTGACAAGCTGGCGTAGAAAATGAACATGGACATGGAGTGTGAAGAGGTGTGTGTGTGTGTGCATGGGGAGTGGGAGGGACAGTGTGCACTTGTGGGGGGGGTGTGGCGGGGTGGGCCTGGGGGTGGCGTGCGGTGAGTCTGGGCTCTTCCGCTGTCCTCCTCACTCTCCTCTTCTTCCCCCTCTAG
>JAQMYF010000008.1:4589552-4605363 GCA_030014195.1 Neosilurus mollespiculum
TGAGATGGGCGCCAGCCTCCCCGTGACCCTAATTAGGATTAAGCGGTTCAGAAAATGAATGAATGAATGAATGAAGGTCAAAAATTGTACTTCATTTTTTAAACTATGCTCACAAGACATGCCAGTATTGCTGTTCTGCACTTCTGGTTAGAAGCTAACTGCATTTCAGTGATTTTGTATCTTTTGAATGACAATAAATCTGAATCTGATCTACTTAAATCTAATCTAATTAGACAACATTTTGGGATGTGTCCTGACTTATGGTACAAATGTGGCTTGAACGCGCAAATCTGGCTGAAATTTATCTTAAACCTACAAAAATATCCTGAGTAATCAGATTTCAGACGAAATTTATACTGGCATATTATCACGATCCTCATAATCACAGACTCTGCGTAACGTGAATGCACTGTAACTAGCCATGCCTCTTCTGCTGACAACACTCAAACTAGCCGATCTTGTGTGAACTACATGCAGAGCTTCCTTTGAACTGACCAATCCTGTGTTGCCTTACCACAGTGAATGTGTATAAAAGTTTGAAGAATCATAAAACAAGGGGAGAACATTCTCAACCATGAGCCCATGACCCTGTGTTCTCCTCAGGCCTGATAATTTAAGGTATTGTCTAAGTGGGGGTTGGGGGGTATCTAAAACCAAGCACATGGGATTTTTTTTTTTTTTTTTTGAATTAAAATGCAGTTGCATCTTTTTCTCTTAATATTCAGTGTGTACAAAATCAAAAGGTAAAACCTAACAGTCAGACTGCTACAATGGAAAGAGCTCCCATTTTAATGGAGATAAAAAACGTAACTAATGCAAGAAACATACTGTCTAGTCACTGCATATTTTCTAATAATGACTCATATGGCACATGGATCATATTTAACAACCAAAAGGGGATTACTTGAGAAGGTTATGTCACTAAAAGTCACTAAAAAAGATCATGTTTACTTATGTTTTTCATTTACTTATGTAAAAAAAAAAAAAAAAATTCGCAAATGCTGTATCTTGTAAAGACAGAGCAAAATAAATAAGAAAAGGCTTTTGGTAAATGAGCATACTAATGAATGAAGAAAATCCTGTTTGAGAAGCAGAAGAATTCTAGTGCTTGAACTTAATCTCTGCTGTTGTGGATGTTGTGACATTCCTAATATGCTCATACTGAACTGCATTTCCTCAAATTAGTTCTGTTTTTCTGTAAAGTATAAATCCATAGAAAAGTAATGATTTATAATCTCACTATCTGGTATCACCCAGAAGCGGATGATTCCCCCTGAGTCTGCTTCCTCACATGAATTCTTTCTGATTTTGTCACTTTTATACTCTTGAACTGTTAAATCAAATAAGACTTTATTCCTTTTTTCATAGCATGATTTCAGGATTGAGAGACAAAAAAAATACCCCTTAAATCTGACGTGATTACCCTCAGAGAGGATTTACAATACACACTACACAATTCGATTCATTAAAAGAAAATTAAAGATAAATTGATCGAAGAAATTCTGACTGAAAATACTTTTTTCTTATTTATTGCTAAAATATACATAACACAAATTTATTTGCATTTTGTGTGTAAATTAACAATTGTACAATGGAAAGAGCTATAATTGAGATAAAAAAGGTAACTAATGCAAGAAACATACTGTCTAGTCACTCCATATTTTCTAATAATGACTCATATGGCACATGGGTCATATTTAACAACCAAAAGGGGATTACTTGAGAAGGTTATGTCACTAAAAGTCACTAAAAAAGATCATGTTCACTTATGTTTTTCATTTACTGGATTAATTTACCAAAAAATTTGTATGAGCAAAAGATCAATATTGTAACCAATGTGTATTACAGGCTAACCTGTACATAAATTAGTAAATATGGTTATAAATTCTCTCAAAGGTTTCCCTCAAAAAGCAAACTGAAACAAGATGAGCTCCAGAGCAGCATCTGAAATGTCATTTTAACTGGCAACAGAGCTCCAAGAATGGCTAAAATGACCGTCTTCCAGAGCCTCTCTCTCAAGCACTGTACACAGCAGCAGTGGTGGCTTGGTGTCATTTCAAATGTATTTTTAATTCACAGTTGTGGCATGAGAAAAAACTTTCTATGAAATAAAGTTCTCATTTGACCTGAGTTCTTGCTATATCTTTGTTCGTTTCATGGATTGAGAAATTATGTGTTAAAACAGTGCAGTTGTATTAAATGTAATTAGGCAATTAATATAATGCTGATTTGCATTATATGAATCACACAATTTTGATGCATTGTGGCACAATCTTTCCACCCCTACCTAATTATCATCTTTTCTTTCTCTGATGATACTCAGAATGCTTCTGGCCTTTGGTTGCTGCCTGACACTGTCATTATAACATTGTTCAGAGAAAATTAAGACTGAGCCATTCACTTAGACACATAGTGTAACAGTCAGCCCATATGAATATGTTATTTAAAACAAACAGCACCAAATATGGGCTTGATATCAATTATATTATCCTCATAGTGTAATTAGCATCAGAAAGGCAAAGAGGGCATATGAATCAGCCTGTACTTTCAAAATGGAGTGAAATATTTCAGTGAAATGATTTCAATTTAATGCAGTGTAGGGATTTTAAAAAATACAGATTCAAAAACTTGTTGCTCTTCAAGCATGCCAACTTACAAGATGTTTCGAATCCATGGCATAAACAATTAAAAGTTTTGGTCTGCAATTTAATTAGAATAGAGAAGACGGAGAAAAGCACCGAATCAACCCCATAATTACAAAATAATGTCCAAAGCACCAGGTGGTTTTGTTCTGACAATCACTTGGGATACTGTGCAATTAAAGCTACCTATAATTACTTTGACTTTCCTAATTAGGCACGAATCTATGGCACACTGTCTCTATTCTTGGCTCCATTCACTAAGTGGAAATTCTCACTACTTCTTAATGGGTGAAGCTTCTCAAAATACTGAAATGATGGTTAACTTTCTGAGGAGTCAAGATGTTTTCGAAACCCTGTTATAAAAAAGGTATAAATATAAATTCACTGAATGTTCATGGAATTTGGTAATTGCTGATTTTAAAGTCTATGATGTCAGACATACATGTACGTATGGGATATAAGTAAATACAAGTACATTGTTCAGAAGGAGAAGATAACAGACTAATTTCTGGGAGTTTTCCTAAGACAGGGCATCTATTTGGGGCTAGAGATAAAAGCTGAGAATCGGTGCAAAGAAAGACCAGGCAAGGTTTATGAAGCTCGTGGGACAAAGACCATATTCATTAACATGAACATACAATACATGAACACTGCATGATGAATTTACATATGACAAATTCATTCATCTTTCCTCGCAGTGCGGTTAAATAAGAATGTTAATTTGTGTAAAATTTTAGAGGGGGATGGGTAAATGGATGGAAAGATAAATTGTAAGCTTAATTACAATTACATAATTACATCGGAAAAATACTGGAAGCTGTTTCTGAGTTGGCTGTAGCTGTACTTAGTAGCTGGGACTTAAACCCACTACCTTCTTTCTGTGAAGGAAACGTGCTAACCACTATGCCACCATGCCGCCCAGCTGACCTAGAAGACTTGTGGAATTCTTACGGAACAAAGTTGCTCTGATAACCCCATTTCATTTTCTTAACTCTGTACATGTTTTGACAGTAAACATATTCATGACATTGTCTGTTCTGCAGCCCAGGCAGCTAAAACTCAGAATTGTCTGACAGTGATGTTTTGTAGCTGTTCTACAAACTCAGAGACCACAGGTTAAGGCTCACATAGGCTACTAAACAGGGTAAAAGTAAACACATATTATAATATTATCATATACTTATACCTTTATAACTACACTTCACCCTCGATTTCCCGTACCCCTATTTCCCAGACTTCGGATTTCCCGTACAAAATCCGACGCCGGACATTATTTGGTATTGCCGGACAAATGCTCAGACAAGTCCAGGAATTGATGATGGAAGTCCGTGTCGGTCATGATTTTCAAACTTCCCTCCTGTCCAGCCCGTTCCCGTCTGAGTGGATGGATGAAAATGAAGCAGCAGAGGGGCACGGAATAAAGTCTGATGAACAGATAGTGGCATCAGTGATGGGAGAGCTGAGTGAAAGTGAAAGTGAGGACAGTGACGACAAGCCGGAACCCACATTTTAAATGAATGTGATAAAAGAATGTGCTGATACGCGCCTTAAGTTTGAGGAAAAAATTATTGTGTATTGACTGCCGTATAAGTGTTATAAAAGTCCGCGACTGCCGGACAGATTATTGTAAATGTCCGGGAAAGTGTATGGACCCCGGACATTATCGATTGATGGACTTTTGAGGTTCCCGGACAATCTATGCCCCCTAATAATCTGGGAAATTAAGGGTGAAGTGAATAGAATTCCATGTTTACTGACATACATCGAAATCGTATTTTTTGTTTTTTACCTTGAGAAATTCAAGGGCTTTACTGTAATCTGCACCATTTGTATTATTTGGGACAGCACTTTGTTGAATTTCTACGATTTTAGAATCAGTCACAGTGGAAAACCGTGAGTTTTTGTCTGCCCTTCTGATCCGAGCCATTATCCCAGGTCTGTGAGGTAGATAATGTCCATTATTTGCATGACTGCGCCATTCCCTTGTAGTAAAAACTAAATCAAGATATAGTCAAAACATTAAAAAATACATAAACACAATACAAATACAGAGAGTCTAATTGCATTATACCCCTCGTCAACAACAAATGGATAGAGGTGACAAATTCACAAATACACCACGGACTTAAATATATGTCCAAACACATGCGCATGGCTAACATACTTTACATTTTTTGAGTTCATAGCCATAAGCTGTTGCACACATCAAACCCCATTAAACTACTATTACCCATTATTCAACTGTGTTGTCAGTATATGCAGCAAGTCTCTTAGAGTTTCATTCCCTTAAAAATACCCCCGTTTCCAGAATGGGTGTGCTGAAGTTTGTTTGTCATCTTATGCCCCTGGTGTAAAACTCCTGCTTTATATCAGCTTCTACTGAACCAACTCCTAAATCAGAGCAAAATATCTACCAAATTATAGGCAACTGTCTGTTTTTTATCTCCCTTAAGTAAGCTGGTAAATATTGTTTTAATATTTCTTTAGTCCCGCAGACATATGAAGCTCCAGTTACGTCTCGGCAGGATTTCAAACTCCTGAATTATTTATTACATGCACATACAGCACCCAGTGAGAACGGATGGCACAAAATAATTCAGTTGGAAACGTTTGCATTTAAACAGCACCTTAGTGTCTCATCTATACATGTTTTATAACTACTCTATGACTGTGACGTGATTTGCAATAAACGAACACGTTTCTAATGAGGCTTGTGTGCTATGCGTGTAGTAGCCACGTCTCATCACAACCCATCTGTCTGCCCCGCCACTGCCGATTCTAATGGGCTAATTTGGCTTAGCGGTGCTCTCCTTTTGCGAGGTGCGAGGGTCTTGGTCTGCCAATTAACACCAGACTTTCCGCGAACCCTGGAGAGAGGACACCTAATAAGCAGGCATGTGTGAAATCAGCCTCCTCTCTATGGACCCCATCGTAGCCTGCCACACGTGAAAATGAACCACTAGACAGGGACAGAATGTAATTTTTTTCTAATATAATAGGGAAGGGTGGTTTTCATTATTTTGTGAGAAAGAGAGAGAGTGTGTGTGTGTGTGTGTGTGTGTGTGAGTGAGAGAGAGAGAGAGAGAGAAAGTGAGAGAGAGGGTTGTAAAGTCAGGAAGAGAAATAAGGATACACAGAGAGCAATACAGGCATGTGAGAAGATGAAAGGACAGCTAGATGACATGTCCTGAGGTGTGACTGTAAGGCTCATTATTATAAAACTATATACCATTATATAGAAATGGAAACGATTTCATCCAGTAACACACCCACACACTAAATAAAACTTAGTCTCCTTATCACACTGTTACCTAACAACTGGTGACTCTTTTTTTAATTATACAAACCCATCATCACAAAACGAGTCCTAATGCCCCAAACGGACGCTCTCAGACTTAAAATCAACCCTAAATGTTTTAAATAGAAATGAAATTGAAAAAAAGTGTATCTCAAGTTAAAGGGATTTATTTACTCATATTATAGGGTCACTGGGAGGCTGGAGCCCGTCTCAGCCAACTCTGGGTGGAGGCGGGGTACACCTCGCAGGGCCAACACACACGCACAACCATTCACAGTCACACTCACACTCACACCTAGGGGCAATCAGGAACAGCCAATTGGCCTAATGTGCATACCTTTCGACTATGGGAGGAAAGCAGAGTACCCTGAGGAAACCCACACAAGCACATGGAGAACACACAGAAACCCAGGACATTCTTCCTGTGAGGCGGACGTACTAACCACTACGCCCCCTGTGCCACCCTGGGAAAATTCAACAGATTCAAAAGACTATTTTGTGGTGATGGGTCACATATAGAATACTAACTACTCATCACCAAATACTAATTACTGAATTACTCTATTGTGATTGGTCAGGATGGTAGTTCTAATCAGCTGACAGGATTTTGGTCTGTATAGTAACAACTTTAGGGACCATTACCTTGAACGCTCCACATCCGTATACCTCATCTTTAGTCATGCTTTTATCCTCACCTGGTAGAAATTGGGCCAGTAGGTGCTGATAGCGAGCTCCACTTGGGTCCAGCTCCTGCTGACAGGGCCTGAAGCGTTCCATACAGGGAGGCCAGTGGGGCTGTTGTTCTCTTTGATGTAGATGTTAAGGTACCCAGGGCTGCCCCCCTCCCTTCCGGATACCAGGTACTGAAAGGTGACGCAGTGTGTGTCGTTCTCTTTGAGCTGAGGGCTCAGCAGCTGGGCTCTTTGTCCGGCGAAACGGCCTGACGTGTTCATCATCATAAAGGCTGAACCTGGTGGATGACAAGGTAAAGAAGTAAAATAAGGTATTTATGTACACTGATACCATTCGGAGTCGCAGTATGGTAGGGGAATATAAGGAAGAACAGAATAATCTATTTTATAATGAATAAAACTCTAGAACTGCTGCTGTGCAGACTACAATACAAAACAATCCCAAACAAGCTCCATCTATGATTGGTCAGAAGGAATTGATTATTAAATTCTTACTCAATTCTGATTGGTCAATTCTGGCATTCTACAGTCTGCAATTTCTTTATACTTCTAGAAATAATTTTTAAACCAATAAAAACATTTTAAATTAATATTTATTAAGCATATATTATAAGACATACAATAACAGAATTCTATACAGTGAGCCGGTCATTATTACAACATTTTTGTTTTAATGTAATAATTACATTATTACATTATTCACATCAGGGTCCTGCATCACCCTGTCAGGTTTATTCTGCAATAATGACGGGTTCACTGTAAATGATCCCTTACATAACAGCAATAACTCACTCTCTCATTTGCTGAACCGCTTAATTCTACTAGGGTCGCGGGGAGACTGGAGCCTACATCAGCCGACACTGGACAAAGGCGGGGTACACCCTGAACAGCTCGCCATACTCACCAGACACACACAATCATTCACAGGCACACTTACACCTGTGGGCAACTTGGAACAGCCAGTTATCCTAAAGTGCATAACTTTGGACGGTGGGAGGAAACCAGAGGACCCAGATGGAACCCATTCATGCACTGGGAGAACATGTAAACTCCACACAGAAACGCAGACATGCAGTCTAACTGGCTGTTTCATATTGCCTGAATGGTTGTGAAAGGTTGTGTGTGTGTGTGTGTGTGTGTGTGTGTGTGTGTGTGTGTGTGTTGGCCATGCAATGGTCTTGTGAGCTGTTCGTGGTGTGCCCGGCCTTCGCCCACTGTCAGCTGAGATGGGCTCGAGCCTCCCAGTGACCCTAGTCAGTATGGCAACATTTTATTTCCCTGCTTTATTTTCTTTCTCAGTAGGGCCAAGAAAATAAAATGTTACGATTCAGAGGAAGGTATCTCTTCCTCCTCCTCGTCCTCTTCCTCATCCTCACGCAGCACCATAAGGTTTGTGAGACACACAGCATATGTTATAATGTATTAATCAACACTGTAAAAGCCTTTTTTCACTGGTAACTGATTAAAGCGGAGTCACTTCATTAAAGAGACTACTTAATTCGTCTTTATTAGCATCGATAATTAATATATATCTGATCTCATTACAGCACTAAGCTGCACACAGATCAGCACATACAACGGCTCTCCACAGAAATACCACACTGTAAATTGCAATGGGAAATACTCTTCACACACACACACACACACACAAAACACATTCTGGGTTTCTCAATAATTATCAGATGGTATAAAGGTTAATATGAGTCTCTCACTGCTAGCCAATAGTGCACAGGTGGGAGGGATTACACTGACAATAGTTTGAGAGAAAAGGCCAGATCACCACCTATCAGTACTCACATCTCTCTCTTTCTCTCTCTCTCTCTCTTTCAAAATCACAGCGATAACGAGCAAACTTGCAGCATTTGACTTCAAAGCTCCTCACCATAATGTTTCTGACTTGTAGCTGACATGTAGCCTTTACAGAGACAGAAATTGGTGAACGAGAGAGAGAGACAGAGAGAGAGAGAGAGAGAGAGAGAGAGATCAGAGGAGCAAGGCAGTTGTTCAACTTAAAATGATAAGTAGGATGTTAATGGGGAGAAAAAAGGAAACTGACGCCTTAAATTTAAACATATGTAGATGTGCAAAGTAAAGAAGTAAACAAGCGTGTTCCTAAAACAGCCTGGTGTCGGCTGGGTTGGTCTCTAGTGGGATTAAGCAGTTTGGCAAATGAATGAGTGAGATCATCCCACCATGCTCTGTAAATTCACTACAGGAAACTTGTTTTGTTTTTTTCCCTCGATTTTTTTATATCTGATAATTATATTATTTATTATCAGGTGTGACATGCCCACTGTAAAAAATCCTTGGGACTGAGTTGCTTGTACAGAAACAATAACACACTTGATTATGTTGTGATTATAATCCAGTGATTTAAATGAGGGATGTCAGGAGCCTGCCAACACATTCTGACAAATCAGATTTGAGAATTTTACAATGCTCTCATATAATATTTTAATTTAACAAAACGACTACATTTTTTTCTTTTAGTGAAGTTGAATAGACCAGATTTCCGGTGGTCATGATCACCATCGCAGATCTGTTATTACTGTTATGGATATTTGCTCAGATGCTAAAGAGTTCAAATTCAAATTCACACTTATTTGTCACATACAAAATCGAGTGAAGAAGGTTCCATATTTCTTCTTGGAATTATTTATTAATGCTTAGTTCAGTATTGTAGAACTGGCAGATGTATATTCGTGTTTTTGTTAAAGTGTATATACTTTTAGTATATAAATATTAGGCTAACTGGCTGTCCAAGTTGCCCCTGGGTGTGAGTGTGTGTGTGTGTGTGTGTGTGTGTGTGTGTGTGTGTGTGTGTGTGTGTGTGTGTGTATGTGTGTGAATGGGTGTTTGTGTGTTGTCCTGCGATGGTCTAGCAAGCTGTTCAGGGTGTACCCTTCCTTCACCCAGTGTCAGCTGAGATAGGCTCATGCCTATTAGAATTAACCCAAATAGCACCTAGCAGTTCGGCAAGTGAGAGAGTGAAATAAGCCTGAATGCTACAGTACATTAATTTATGTTAATTGCTCTACAGGCATATGTAGGTGCCGATTGTTACTAAAAATTAAAAAAAAAAAAAAAACACCCGTACTTTATATTTACATACGTACAAAAACAGTAGAGAGGATTATCAGTTCACACATGTGTTAATGCTCCATCTGTCCACAGCTCCATATTACTAGCACCTCATCGTTCATGTTTACACCCTGAGAGGAACAGACGGTGAGAGGCGGAGGTGTTTGGAGCTACAGAAGGGGGTGTAAATTTGTGATATTTTTTGGTCTCTGCTTGTCTGATAAAGGTTCCACTCTCTCCGTACATACCTCCGCCAGAGCTTTACATCAGCAGCGCTCCTGATTACCAGTTAATGTCCTAATTAGTCACAAGCACATAACTGACCACGCAGCCGTCGCATTTGCGCAGGTGTGATCTGCTTCATGGTTTACACAGTATATTGTTGTTTGGAGACAAACACATGCACACGTGTATACGCTATGCTTCCATTTGTTCACTGAGATGGCACTTGACTCACGGCAGATCTGAATTGCTGAGTGGGTATCGCACTGACCGCATGCTGTGATGGAAATGACTTGAGTCATCGCCGTGTTTGTGTTTCTGTGAGTGATGTGGCCTGTTGGCTTGACGTTTGTTTATTTTTTTATCGCTTTGTTTTCAGAAAAATACCCACGTCAGTAACACCAAGTGCACCGTGAACAAAGTGACAGTTGTGATTTATATTGTGATTCTACTCTGATTTATATACTACCTTCAAAGACGTGTACAGAATACCCAAAATACACATAAAAGCCCAAGCACACAGAATTAACAGTCATCCCTCTTTTCGATTTTAGCCCATATGTAGGTGTAAACTCAACTACAGGAGAGAACTACTCTCACTCACTCACTCATTTGTCGAACCGCTTAATCCTATTATTAGGGTCATCTCAGCTGACACTGGGCGAAGGCAGGGTCCACCCTGAACAGCTCACAAGATCATCAAAGGCCAGCACACAAACAATCATTCACATGCACTCGTAGGGGCAATATGGAACAGATAATCAACCTAATGTGCATGTTTTTGTATTGTGGGAGGAAGGCGGAGTACCTTGAGGAAACCCACGCAAGCCAGGTAGAACATACATACTCCACACAGAAATGCCTGAGCCCAGGAATCAAACCCAGGACCTTCTGGCTGTGAGGCGGACGTGCTAAGCACTACGCCACCCAGAAGATAACTACAGGTTGATTAAATGGCAGACAAAAGCAGCCCAGTGCAACATTCATTCCCTTCCTTATTTATTTACCAAAACGGGTCGCTGGAGCCTATCTCAGCCTCACAAAACCACAGGGCAACACACACATAACCATTCACACTTACACTCACCTCTAGGGGCAATTTGGAACAGACGTTTGACCTAATGTGTATGTCTTTGGGACTGTGGGAGAAAACCAGAGTATCCGAAGGAAACCCACACAAGCACAGGGGGAACAAACTCCACACAAAAACTCCCTCCCCGAACCTAGAAGGACTAGAACCCAGGACCTTCTTGCCGTGAGGCAAGCATGCTAAACACTACGTCACCGTACTACCACCCAGTGTGGTAGAAAAAATGCATACACTTTATTCTCACAAGCAGACAAAGTGTCAGACTCAGAAAATAAGCCTAATATCTCCTCTTGCCACTGTATTCAAACACAACCAGTCACATGGTAACACAGTATTTTTCTTTACATTACAGTCGTTTGTTCATCTTGTATTTTACTGCCGTTTTCTCAGACGTTCTGCATAGCTGGGTAAAACAAGACACTGCAACATGAAAAACAGTTGATCAAGTTATTTTTTTTACTGTCATGTTGCCATGACACCTAGCGCAATATCCAGCCAAATAGAAATGACACCTACTGACCTGGTGTGCTTCTGACAGAATGCTGATATTCGTCATCCAGGAGGTACTGCAAATAAGTAGGATGTAAATGTTTTTTTCTGTGAGACTGCATTGGGCAAAACATGAACTACCGTCTGAGCAAAAGAGTCGAACCCATAACCGGGAGAATGATACTGAATCATCGAGATCAGAAGAGAATCCAGCACAGTGAGCGGTGACAAAAAAATGAGTACGGGTCAATAACCCAAGACTGAGATATTCAGAGAAATCAAATGCTTTTGGGTGTCTGTGATGGAACACAAAGAAACAAACTTACCAAAATCTACAGTATAATAAACCAGATTATGAGAATACGGCATCGTGGTTATCATGTACGCCTCACATGAAGAAGGTCCTGAGTTTGAGGCCAAAGCTTTACTTAAACAGGTCTGATTAACTGATTTTAATCAGATATGCCTTTCATTAATCCTACAAGTATACAGATTGTTTTGTGAAAGCAACAGGAACTTGTAAATTTATTTATACTGTTTACAGCTAATAAAAGACGAAAATATCCATTCTAGGCCAGACAAAAGTCTTGTCGCAATCATGTAACATCAAATTCTGGATCAAATTAATTCGTAAAATTAGTAAAATATAATTCGTAAAATTAGTTAAAAATAATGAAAAGTGCTTGATTAACTAAATATAAATAAAATACAGGTATTAAAGCAGCTTTCAGGCAATTTATTAAATCTTTTTTGCAAAAACTGTAGAAACCTTCAAGATCTCCTAAAAGCAAATGAAAATAATTTGCGAGCAGTAGTAAGAAATTTCAGACGCCCTTGGTACACATAGGTAAGCTCGGTCATGCACGGAAAACTATCCACAAAACAACTGGCTGCACAAAACTTGTAGTTCCTCCTGATGACTCCCTCAAAAGCTCCATTAGGACTCATAGCTAGCAATGTCTGCTTCAGCATTAACTCTACATCATATTTCTTATACAACATACACCATCCAGGTCCTGTACAAGACACAGCTAGAACACCATGACGTCTTACCAAGACCCGAACACGTGGAAACTGTTATTATTAAAAACATGGAGAAAAAATTATATTTGAAATGAATTATTAATTCAGTATTATATCGCTCTGCCGTCAATGTTGTTACTGACCATCTAGAAAATTGCTGGACTCAGAGTTCACCGAAGAGCCAGTCATGTATGAAAGTGAAACATCATGGTTTAAGGTCACCTCCAGAACATAGGGATCATAAAGCTATATAACATGGGTGGGAACAAAATCAACAGATTATTGCTTCCCGTTATGTTTCAAACCTACAGGTGGATCAGATTTCTCACCATAGGATTGATAACACACTGTTTTCTGACCGTTTGATAAACGAGCTGCCCTATAAAATTGCTTACTTGTGTATTAAAAATGGTTTACAAGTGTCTTGGGCCTCAAGAATTTTTAGTAGCACTTACAAATTTCTATTATTTGTAATTTGAAGATCCTGAAGGTGTCTGATTCTTTTAATATGATAATTATTCATCATGACAAGCACCTGGAGGTCTGGTACCATCATGGCCATGTTTGCAGAGGTTTTACTGACCTTGAGTGATGCTTTTAATTTTTCAATACGATGTTATATTTGCTACAGTATTATATGTTTAGTTATAAATGAGGTCATTAGATTGTTTTTCTGTAATAAATATAGTCTTGAAAGTGAAATTAAATCTTTGCGATAAGACTTTTGTCCAGGCAAAAACGGGAATGTTTATATTTAAGAAGTTGCAAAGATGAGAAGAAATTTCTTTCCAATACTGCTGCTAGGACATAATATTCAGTACCATCAGAGGGTCATTTTAAGTCATAGTTGATTAAAATCGGTTAATAGGTTGGTGAGATGTGGGCTTTTATACATGAATGTCTACATGTGTGACAAGACTTTTGTCAATGACTGTATTTAGTGACACCAATGTCACTGAGACTCAACCCTGTATTAGCCTGACAATGCTCCTGTGCACACAATTCTCATTTACATTTATAGTACTTGGCAAATCCAGAGCGACTTGAGGGTTAAGGCCTTGCTCAAAGGCCCAGCAGTGGCAGGTTGGTGGTACTGGGGCTTGAACCTCCAACCCACAGACCAGTAACCCAAAACCCTAACTACTGAACCACCCCTACCCAGAGTACAGCTTATTATAAGAGCCAAGCGGGACTACACCTATAATGGGACTTATGGGTGTAACTGGTCAGGTGTCCATATACATTATGGTTAATAGACCATGCAGTCAATAAGGAAAACCTCACCACCTCAGCCAGCCACCACTCTTGGTGGGATAATTACCCACCCGTTCACAGAGCAGATCGTAATTTATTTCAGATCTGGACTGCCGTGATTTTCCCCTTCCTACATTTGTAGAGCTAATATAATGGAGATCACCATGTGTCTACAATAGCCTCTTACACTGTACTCTACAACATGCAAGTGCATCAAGAGTGTGTTGATACTGTAGAAGTGCACTGATGTGACATATAAAATCATTTAGTGTTAATGCATTTCACTTCTTTCAGTCTTTCCATTTCTATTCACCCCTGATTTTTTTCAACACCCCCCTTTTTTTTTTTTTTTACTGTTTCTCCCTACCAGTGGCATGCTCAGGATCCAATTAAAAGCAGCGATTTTTCACTTGCTTGGCCACAGCAGGTGTGTTGGAGTGGTTTCATAAAGGCCACAGCACTCAGCCCAATGTCTTGGGTATTCGACAGAATGACTTTATTATCAGATCAGCAGCACTTCAGATTGTAATGCAGCACCACAGAGTACGAGAAATCCTCCATTGGATCTGAAGCCTAGTGAATGCTTTTGGAATCAAATACAAATTTGATCGTGAAGAAACCAAGGAATGCCAGTACAAGACTGGCACTTCTTTATAAAATAAACTCAACAGCCCTTTTTTGCTAGCTTTTCATACACAGTTTTCTTTTTTTTTAGACACGATCACGGCTGCGATGGATTTTAAAATTTCAACTTGGGCAAAAAAAAGCGGCGGTACAGTGGCGTAGTGGTTAGCATATCCGACTAACAGAGAGAAGGTCCTGGGCTCGGGTGTTTCTGCATGGAGTCTGCATGTTCTTCCTGTGCTTGCGTGGGGTTCCTCTGGACACTCCAGTTTCCTCTGACAGTCCAAAGACATGCACATTAGGCTAGTCGGCTGTTCCAAATTGTCCCTAGGTTCGAGTGTGATTGTGAGTGGTTGTGTGTGTTGCTGTGTGATGGGCTAACGAGCTATTGAGGGTGTACTCTGTCGGCTGAGGTAGGATCCAGCCTCCCCGCGATCCTAATTGGATTAAGTGGTTCGGCAAATGAGTGAGTGAGTAGGAAGAAAAAGGTGCCTATCATTAAAATGATAATGTATAAGTGTGTGAGTGCATTCGCAGTGACACAAACAAGTACAGAAATTCAGGCGTACAGATGCTTCAACCTCTGAAAGTGAAACTAATCCAAAATAGATTCTGTATAAAAATAAAATATTGTACAGATTTAGTTGGCATCTTTATACATTTATTTTGACTTTCATATCGTTAGTACGCAAAAAACATGAGCTGGATGTCCATATACTCAGTATGCATTTAACAGCATCAAAAGCAACCCAGATGACTTACTAAATTGGTGGTATACAAGGTATTGGGATAAATGCCAGTGTGTTCAGAAAGGCATCCCATAATTCAGCTGGAGATTCTGAATAACCCTGGGTGTCCATCCAGAGAACAGAGAGAATAGCGATCGAATCGTGATGATATTGAGGGATCTTGATGGATTTGTGATGATTGTGTCAAAATTTCAGACAGTCAAACATTTTGCCGCATTAATTACGATTCAGTACGATTTGATGCCAATCGTGACAGAACGTGGGAATCGTAGCAGAGCGCAGTAGAGCTTAACAGACCTTAACGGAGCGTAACAGACCTTTTCCTTTCACAGTCCAAAGACATGCATGTTAGGTTAATTGGCTGTTCCAAATTGCCCCTTAGAAACCGTCACACCAGCTTCACTGGCAGGCTACACAATAAAACTCATCCAAAACAAATATTATTTAGAAATAAAACACTGTGAGCCCCAATAACCTTTAATAACATGCTCTGCGGGCGGCACGGTGGCGCAGTGGTTAGCACGTCCGCCTCACAGCAAGAGGATCCTGGGTTCGATTCCCAGCTAGGGTGTTTCTGTGTGGAGTTTGCATGTTCTCCCTGTGCTTGCGTGGGTTTCCTCCGGGCACTCCGGTTTCCTCCCACAGTC
>JAQMYF010000008.1:4629278-4644068 GCA_030014195.1 Neosilurus mollespiculum
AAAGAGAGAGAAGGGGGGGGGGAGGGAGAGAGAGAGGACTCCAGGGTCTGAAGAATTTGTCCCTGTCACCTCCCTCTCTTTCAGCCTCCATAAACGGTTTACGGAGAGGCGCTGGCTGAAGCTGTATGTTATTAAACAGGTTTGCTCCTGCGTGAGAACACACAATGGTCTTTAGTGCCTCGCATTCTGAGCGTTTTCAAAGAAATCTATCCATCTTTTTAGTGCGGCGAGCCAGGGGCAAGAATCAATACGACTGCCCCTCAATAGAGAAGCCAATTTCTCCTAAAGATTTTCCAGTCAGACTTAAAAGGCCTTTTGTTATTGCACCTGGAACAAAAGTAAACTTTTAACGCTAGGAGATGCAGGCAAAACTTCTCACAATGATAGGAGACCACATTATTACTCACGTATACACAATGGTACAGCAAACACACGTTTACACACACACACATACACACACACACACACACACACACACACACACACACACAGTTAGATCCTCAGATATAGGCTTAAGATCTATTAAAACAGAGTGGATAAAGAGCCTATATGGAATTGTGTGAATCATAATGTGAATTTATTCAATGAGAACTGCTATTATACGTGTTATGAAAGCTGGGTGTGTTTTGTTTTTAGTCAATAAAGCAAAACTAGGAGAAAAAAAAAAATCACTGGCATGCAGGGACTTGAGTAAAGATCTGAGCAGTTCGATTATGGAGAATTAATGTCCATGTTATCGCTGTAATTAAAACACTGACGTCCTATGTCACCGTGTATGGATGTATATGTTTACCCTATAGTAAGCAATAAACAGGCCTTAATCTATCTTCTCTCTCTCCCTCTCTCTCTCTCTCTCTCTCTCCTGTCTCTCTCATCCAAGAGACATTTGCACCACACTCTTCTTTCCCTCCCTCTGCCACTTCAGCAATTACCGGCCTTCATTGTTATCCTTCTCCTGTAGGAAATCATTCCTCCACTCGTTCCTGCTCCTCTTTAACGAAGGCCATGCTTTCCCCCGCCTGCATCTCCCTTAAGGCGCATGCCACCAGGCAATCTTGAGCAATTTAAAGCCCAACGCCTGTGGATCTGGTGTGGTTAGCCGCCTGCGCACTGGCCTTTAGGGATCACCAGCTCTTTTCTTTCGCCCCCCTTATTTCACTTATCTATTGGCAGCTCCTGCCAAGCCTCTGTCTCTCTCTCTCTCTCTCTCTCTCTCAGTCTCCTTCTCTCTCTCACTTTCTCACTGTGCATGAATATGTACTGATGTACGGTCTGTTTGGGGACTTGGGAACTCGACTGGGGAGAGGATTAAGACAATCAATCTCAATATCATTATCAATCACGCCGCGCCACTCCGTGCCATTGATTGGCCTGTGAAACTGAGAAGTAGGCTGAGAGATTTGGACGGATAATTTGGCCCGCTGGCTGAGACAGGCGTTTCTCTTCTCAGCTGATGAGGGCCAGAGAATGCCACGAGAAAAACAGACAAAGACAGGAGAGCGAGAGGATGGTCTCATGGTAGTGTTACTTAAAATGTCCAACAAACATTGACACTGTAATTAATCAACAGTTTATTATAAAACTTTTTTTGGCTTAGCAATTTAAAATCTATTAGAATTCCTTCACACACACACACACACACACACACACACACACACACACTCACCTGTTTTAAACAAATAAAACCATTACACTTGAGCCATTCTTCTTTCTATATAATGCCCTAATCTAATCTGTTATGTTGCTTAGCAACCACAGCTTACTCTTATTAGATGTTACTGAGTGGCAGAAAAGGTTCATTTTCGATATACTTGTCTTGTATATATAGAATATATGCATGTTGTTTGTTTCATAAAAGCAAATTGCATGTATTACAATGATTTTATCATTGGTAAGGGTGTTTCAAAACCAGTATAACCCATGACAACATACCGTACATACTATAGCACTGAATTTGAACTTGATTTACACAAATTAACCCAGAGAGGCACTCAAGGCCATAGACCCTATATAGGTACTGGTTTTAATTGCCCATGTCCTTGTACTACTGTTTGTGGATGTAACCAAATTAGCAGAAACACCCCTGTCAAAAGAATTTACACGATTGCTGGGGTTTGATCTTTAAAGGTCGCTCAAGGTTAAAGGTCATTGTCTCATTTGAAAGTTCATATGTGGTTTCCTATTAGTGTTCCATAGTAACAGCATGTCTATCGGCGCTTGTTTTAA
The DNA here is from genome assembly GCA_030014195.1 of Neosilurus mollespiculum. Taxonomy (NCBI): domain Eukaryota; kingdom Metazoa; phylum Chordata; class Actinopteri; order Siluriformes; family Plotosidae; genus Neosilurus; species Neosilurus mollespiculum. The sequence continues at coordinate 4,631,505 of JAQMYF010000008.1, forward strand.
ACAAACTCAGGTAGGGTAGTGTCCCCACCAAGTTTTGTGAAACTCCATGCACGTGTGGTCAGGATTTTTTTTCCCCCCAGATATACAAACAAACAAACAAACAAACAACAGGCAAGCAAACACCAATGATCACAGTACGTCTGCCAAAACTCTGAGGCTAATCAGTGTAAATGCTGTTTGTCTGCATTATGTTCCATGCTAGTTAGTCAAGCCTTGAGAGATCGGCGACGCAAGCTACCATGTAGGTAGTTACCGTAGTCCACCTTCCCTCCTTCCAGGCTTTATTTTTCCTCATAAGGTATTTATACGCATTTAATGAAAGGTTTTATATAACAGCACATGGTGGAACCGCAGGTACAAGATATTAATTGTGGGGCCAAAGGATTGGGCTGAGGAAAATAAATGTTGTTTGTTGCTCTCACTGTGAAGGCCATGTACTAATTAGAAAGTGAAGTCACATCCCAGTGTGAATGTTGACCACTTGGGATTGAAAAAGGTTTAACTGTGTTTCAACACCGAAAACCAGATTTTCTTTTTTTTTTTTTTGTTATTAGCAGAGAGGCACGGTGGCGCTGTGGTTAGCACGCCGATTCCCGGGCTCAGGGCGTTTTGTGTGGAGTTTGCATGTTTTCCCCGTGCTTGCGTGGGTTTCCTCCGGGTACTCCAGTTTCCTCCTACAGTCCAAAAACATGCACAGTAGGCTAATTGGCTGCATCATATCACCCCTAGGTGTGAGTATGAGCGTGAATGGTTGTGTGTGTTAAACTGCAGTGGCCTGGCGAGCTGTTCAGGGTGTACCCCGCCCTCGCTCAGAGTCAGCTGAGATGGGCGACAGCTTCCCCGCGACCCTAATTACGATTAAGCAGCTTAGAAAATGAATGAATGAATGTTATTAGCATGTTCCTTTCTATGTATAAATCCCTAAATGTGAAGAATAGGTCTACGGTGGTTGTTCTAAATATTAAATATAAACACAATTAGACTCAAAAAATGCCATCACAGTTATGCTAGCTGGCAGTTTAAACATGCTAATGGGGAGCTTGTCTTTTAAAGCACTAGGATCAATTAAAAACTGAAACCCACCGATAGCCAATTAGCCAACTTTCGCTGCATTTACTAATCTCCCAGTCGATTATGTCTTATAAATTAAAGAAGCCAAAAAATCATGACCATAAATTACAAATAATGGTGCAGTTCTCCGTGCACGTTGTAAAGCAGCACTAGCGCCTTTGAAATCGAAAGACTAGCATTTTTATGATGGAGAGAAAATTGCCAAAAGTGCTCAAAGAGGAAAATACAACATTCCAGCGTAGACATACAGCTTAGCTAAGTGAAGGGTCTGATGGGGACTATTTGAGATCAATTCAATAGGTCTGTTTGGCCATGATTTGTGATTTGGAGCTCTGTGTCTCTCCACCTCTTGTATGAGCCTGGAATGCTGATGTGTGTCCGTGTGTGTACGGCTTGTTTGCTCTCATGTGAATGCATGAGAGCTGCACCCGCTGGAGTTTGCTTTCAATTTGGACAGTAAAAAAAAAAAAAAAAAAAAAAAAAAAAAAAAAAAACACACACACACACAAGCAGGAGGTGCAATTAAACTCATTCCCTCCACACACACACACACATCCACACATCACATTCCTCTTAGGCTCGTCCTCCTTCATGACGCACAATATACCAAGCCAGAAACCCTCGCTGGAGAACAACGGAACATTCCACAATCTTCTCCTCGGAATCGTGTGGCTCAATTTGACAGATGCGACGTGATAACTATATTTATCTTGTTTTCCGCACTATGGCGGCCGATGCATTTTTACAGCTTAAGTGATTCTTACTCTCTGCTTGTGTGGGTTGTGTGGCCCTTCTATCAACACTGTTGTGCGATAGCTTCTGGGTATAAATTGATTGTCTGAAAGGGTCTGCTCAATATACAGCTGATTTTTCATGCCTTCGCTGCTCAACGCAGGCATCCTGAGCACCAAGACCACCTGCTGTACTAAACCCCTCACCCCACTTCTCCATCCCTGACTTTTCAGAGCCTAAAACACATGTTGTTTTTCCAGATTCACAAAGATTCTCAATCGATCCAGGCCATGGATTCTGATTTCATACTACTGTGGTTGCAAAATATTGCTAAAATGTCAGAATCCAACAAAATGGGTGCTTGAGAAGCTAGGGCAAACACTTAGCACCAACAGTCCCTGGCTACTGAAACAAACACTAGTAATGCACATTATCTTTAGTGATCTTTATTATTATTTATGGTCATGACAAATAGTACGGTTCATGGAAGCTGGATTTACATGTCAAATAACAAGGCACCCATGACACTCTTGACAGTTCCTTCCTCGGACCACCTTTGGTAAGTACCAAAGAATAGACCCAGTTTAGCCATCACAATGCAGCCCTTTTTAAAGTCACCCAGGTCCTAATGCTTGCTCATTTTTCCTGCTTCCCGCACATCAACTCCAAGAACTGACTGTTTACTTTTTCCCTAATACACCCCAGGCCTCGTCAGGTGCCACTGTGTCATTCATTTATTCATTCATTCATTTTCTTAGCCTCTTAATCCTAATTAGGGTCACAGGGAGTGTGGCGCCCATCTCAGCCGACTCTGGGTGAGGGCGGGGTACACCCTGGACAGCTCGCCAGACCATTGCAGGGCCAACACTCACACAACCATTCACACTCACTCTCACACCTAGGGGTGATCTGGAATAGCCAATTAGCCACGCAAGCACGGGGAGAACATGCAAACTCCACACGGAAACGCCCGAGCCCGGGACCTTCCTGCTGTGAGGCGGACGTGCTAACCACTACGCCACCGTGTACCCACCACTATATCAAGATAATCAGTTTTAATCACTATGATGGACACTCACTCATTCATTCATTCACACATTCGCCAAACTGCTTAATCGTTCTAGGGCCTTGGGGAGGCTGGTGCCTATCTCAGCCAACACTAGGCAAAGGCAGGTTACACCCTGAACAGCTCGCCAAAGCGTTACAGGGCCAACACGCACAACCACTCACACTTACACACACATACATGTACGTTCAATTTGAAACAAAAAATTTGCCTAATGTTCCTGGCTTTGAACTGTGGGAGGAAACCAATACCTGGAGGAAACCCCTTCATGCTTAGAAAGAACATGCAAACTCCACACAGAAATGCCCAAGCCTGGGAATCAAACCCAGGACTTTCTTGCTGTGGGGCAGACGTGCTAACCACTATGTCGCCACGCCGCCCAAGCTGGACAGAATGGTTATATAAACTTTGCTTAACATTTAGTGGTTATATGAAGTTGTATAAAATCATAATAAAAGCTATAAGCTACATACAGAATACAGTATACATGCAGAAAGGCTCAGGCGGCATAGTAGCATAGTGGTTAGCATGTCTGCCCCACAGAAGAAGGTTTGCGTGTTCTCCCCATGCCTGTGTGGATTTCTTCCAGGTACTTCGGGTTTCCTCCCAAAGTCCAAAAGCTAACTGGCTCATTGGCACATTAGGCTAAATGGATGTTTGAAATTGCCCCAGGATGTGATAGTGAGTGTGAATGGTCTGGTGAGATGTTCAGGGTGTACCACACCGGGTCCAGTGTTTCAGTGTTGGCAGAGATAGGCTCCAGCCTCTCCGAAACCCTTGTAGGATTAAGCGGTTCAGAAAATGATTGAATGATAAACAGAAAGGCATCATTTAACTGTTTTTTTTCAGTGAAGGTTGCTAGACTGCTAAGCTACTGAGCTTCATCGGTGCTGTCGTGTTTTATTTTTTGTTCTTATCTTTTTTATGTAGCAAGATCCAAAACGGAACAAGGATCACTGGAATTAAAAGTGAGAAACAATCAGAGATATGCTCTGGAGCCAGTCATTGGTCACAACGATGTGAACTGTTATACTCTGCTGAATGAAATGAACAATTGCCTGAATAAAGGCTTCGCTTTCATCCGTGTCATTTTATTATTGCTGGATTTCATTCGCTACTAGCAACATTATTGGTTTTTGGGTGATTCACAGTAATTCCAAAGACAATACATCATAACAAACAGCTATGCCGGCTGAAAGACATTTACGTTCATTCATTCATTCATTCATTCATTCATCTTCAGTAACCGTTTTATCCTTCTCAGGGTCATGCTGGATCTGTAGCTAATCCCAACACCATTCATACACACATTCACACACTCACTTACACCTTGTGGTAATTTACTGCAGCCAATCTACCTCTCTTTTGTCTGTTTTTTTTTTTTTTTTGACGCTAAGAGGAGCACCGGAGAACCAGTGAACACACCAACAGTGAACCTGTGCTACCACCACCTACAGTTACAGTTTGGAAGATAAATAGTGTCTAAAATTCACCCACTCTCATCACACACTCATTTGCTGAAGCGCTTAATCTTACTAGGGTCGAGGGGAGGCTGGAGCCTATCACAGCCGACACTGGGTGAAGGCGGGGTACATCCTAAACAGCTCGACAATCCATCGCAGGGCCAACACACAACCATTCATGCTCCCACTCACACCTAGGGGCAAAAAGTATGCCTACTGTGCATGTCATTGGACTGTGGGAGGAAACCGAGAGTACCCAGAGGAAACCCATGCCAGCACAGGGAGAACATGCAGACTCCACACAGCCTGGGAATTGAACCCAGGACCTTCTTGCTGTGAGGCGGATGTGCTCATCATTATGCCACATGCCACCCATTTTTTTAAAACAAAAATTTTTTTTTTAAATTAATTTTTTTTAGCACAGTTGCACTTTTATGCCTCCTAAATTATGCCTGTAATTTCAGAACCTATTCATATGAAGTAGTACGGCTTCTCGACCTGGGAAAGCTCTCATTACACCACCAGTACGTGAGTATATTCTTCACAAACAAATCAACACGTTATGCTCGGGGGTCCTGATGGCAGCTTTGAGCTCGAACAAGAGGCTGTGGGAATGTGGGAGGAACTAAAATCAATTGTTTGCTTCATATTTACAACGACGAGCCATACTAATGCTTGCATTTTGTACTCTTTATCAAAACTCGATTCTAATCTCTGTAATAAAAATGCGAATGTAAGATGTGAGGCAGATTCGTTAAACACTACGCCGCCGTGCCGACCCAGCCTCCCCTGCAAAAATACAAATTTCATGAATGAATGAAACTGCTCCCTATTGCGCTCTGGCTCGGCCATCACGTCTTCCATCGTTTGTGCTCAAAATTATAAAAATCCTCAGAGACCTGTATTGGAGGAAACAAAGAACAAACGCATGGGAAGAAAAGACACATTCAGAAATCAGTGCGAATAGATTTCATCTCCACAGGAGGAACGTATTGTATCTGATCATGGAAATAAACAGGAACATTATCATGATTTGTTGCTTCTGAGAACAGCAACATATGTCTGTGCGTCTGTTCTTTTCTTCAACCCTCTTCTTCCTGTGCTCAGCTCATTGGGCTGTGAGCGGGACAGGAATGATTCAAGGTTGAATATTTAGGTGTGGCAGCAAAAGCGCCCTCTTCAGAGAATTATAAAATTAGGAGGCAGAAAATGAAAAGGTGGTGCAATTCGTCATGAGCGAGTGAACTGGAAATCTTGTGATCTCTGCAATACGGAGGCTTTCCCGGCTCAGAGAGTGAAGACCTCCACAGAAAATTGCGAGTTAGCCGACGAGTAGACTGTTTTCACGGATGGCAAGTGTCCTGGATTTAACACGTGGTACTACCGATGTCATTAGAGGACTCCATGCATGGCAACAAATGGCAGCACTCTCACAGACAGGCAGGATTTGATATACTCTCGTCATCACGTCTGAATAACTGCAGATCAGTAAAACAAGTTTCAGTGAACAGGGGAACTCGAACTTGGCCTGTGTTTCTTAGTTTTTTCTTCATGTATTTATCTTTTTTTTTTTTTTTTTGCATACCTGCAAAATCAGCAGCCATTATGTCCAAATCTGATGGTCCAGAACATTCTACCCAGCAGTCTGCACTGCATTTACTAACACAGCAGGTATCCAAAGCAATCATTTTATTTTTATTATATTTTGAACACGATTCGCCGCAAGTGGTACATGACCTATTTCTATTGGTTTAAAATCTTTCTACTAAACCACAAGATGCTTAAAAGTTTCTTTCGTCTCCCTCCCAGTGTGTGTTTTGTCTACATCAGGTAAATTTGGAGAGAATAAATGAAGTCTTCATTCATATTTTTGCTACAACACGCATCTAATGATAACGACTGCTTTTTATTACACTTTGCATGGCATGACCAGGAACTCAGCCTGTGACCTCAGCCTTGAGCTCCTTCCTGTTCGTATCAAAACTACTGAACATAACGGAATGTACATGTGATGTAATTAAAGCCCACAATAACTTGTTGGAACTCACTCACTTACTCACTCATTTATCGAACCACTTAATCCTACTGTTATGGTCACAAGGAGGCTGAAGCCCATCTCAGTGGGCGAAGGAGGGGTACACCCTGAACATCAAACCAGAACAACCGTTCACATTCTCATCCACACCTAGGGGCAATCTGGAACAGCCAATTCACCGAATATGCATGTCTTTGGACTGTGGGAGGAAACCGGAGTACCCGAAGGAAACCCATGCAAGCACAGGAAGAACATGCAAACACCCCTGAGAGCAGGAATCGAACCCAGGACCTTCTTACATTGATGCGGACGTGACCACAGCACCACCGTGCCGCCCCTGCTTGAACTCTGTGTAACATCATATGAAATATTTTATTCGCATGATGAGATTATAGCGCTTGATTACAGGGTGTACGCGGTTATCACCGTCATTATGCTGTTGCACAGCATGTGGAAATTGTGAGCAATATCCAGTAAAGATCATTTATGGAAAAGGACTTTTTACTTAAAAAGTAATTAATCAACTTAATTTGGTTTACTGTACAGTTAATAAAGATCCAGAAAATTTTGTAATTAAAATCCACACAATCATGCTATTTTTATGTGCACATGTACTTACAACGTATTGCAATTACTACATGCTGACCTACATTTAAAATAAATGGACCTAAAAAAACATGTAATTCCATTTTAACTAAGAAATAAAGAGAATAATTTTCCAAGACATTGTTTAAGATACTGAAAGCCATCTTAAAAGAAAAGGTTAATAGACGTAGGATGTACTATAATTAAGTACTACTTCACCAAAGGTCAGGCGGCAGTGCTGGAGCTGTCGTGCTGTTTTATTTAGATAATAAATGTCAGGGTTGCGTCAGGGTTGACAGGATGCAAGAAATTATAACTGGTTTATGGAAATGTATAATGTGGTGCACGGTAAAATGGTGGAAGCTCAGCAGTATACAGAGTAAATAAATAAATATATCACTTAAATAACATCCATGAGGTCAGTCAGTCTGAGAACGCAGGAAGTGCTCTGTAGATCAAGTGTAAAGACGTGTAAGTGTAAGGAAGCTCCAGGTGAGTAGAGGAGCTGTGGATCCGGAGATCCTGAGACTTTAAAGGGTCTACAGAGACAGGGGTCAGGGAATCGGAGCTTTTAACTCTGTTCCACTGTTCAACCTCGCTGTGGCTAACCACAACAGAGGGAAAAAAAAACGATTGAACTTAATCCTGCTCCAGCTTGTGGAGGAGATGTGGTGTGGAACAAGACAGCCCCCCCAGACCTCTCTCTCTCTCTCACACACACACACACACACACACACACACTTGCGCTTACACGCTGCAGGATTTACAGACACCGCAAGGTCCGTTGTGGCTTAACCTGACTACTGGGGTCACCAAAGCTTCTGCTGGACATATGATAAGTCTGATCAGACTGCTCAAAGATTACACACACACGAAAGGACTCGTATGTGATCTTATGTAACAGGACAGACATTTTTTCTCGGAACTGAGAAGAAGGGTTATCTCAACGCCATGTTAAATGCGGGTGGCAGCATCAAGTATCACGGAGGGGGCACATGCTTGTTTTTACCCTTCCTGGTTGGTGGTGGTCGCACATAGGAAGGCAATACTTAGCAGGTGGAAACTGGCTATGACTAAATGAGGGGAGAAAAAAGATGGAAGGAATTTTTATTTTTTTTTTATCATTTTTTAAATTACATCAGGTGTGAAGGAGTAGGAAGCGAAGCATGTGTCATATTATAAATGGAGAAACTGATTACAAAAAGATAAAAAGAGTTAGACGTGCTCCGGTAGCATGTTGTCTTATGTTTCCTGGGTCCTATGCACCCGTTACACTGGACCGCGATCAAAAAATGGCAAGGACACTCAAGAATCGCCCTAAACCCAGAAAGTCCTGTTTCTATGTAACTGCTTCAGCAATCTTTGTGCATCCAAACCACCAAAATTGCAATTTTCAGACATCATGGCAATCAGCGAGCGACCGGTGTGTCCACTGAGCCATCTGCCTGCCTCTCCTGTGCTTCTCCGGTGCAACTTACGGCAACCAACACGATTATAAGATACATAGGTGACCCCTGAGGACTGTTTGTGCAACTATTACACCTCTTCAGAGGCATTGCCATAGTGGCTCAAGGGTTGCCCTGGTCGCCGAATAGAGGCGTGGCAGTCACCAATGTCATCGTTCAATGCACTATTGGTCACCTAAGGGAGGCAGAAGCATTGCCCAGATATACCTGGTGACCATTCGACGACCACTGTGCCTCCATTCTGCAACCATGCCAATGTTTCTGCCTCTTATGAGCCAACTCCAAGCCACCTTTGAACAGTCAACCTCCCCGGCTAACGTTCTGCAACTCTTTTGAACATATCAAAAAATTTATGGTGACCATGGTGTCTATACGGCCTCCGTTGAGCCTCCAATGACGACCTGTCAAATGTATGGCTGCAGAAGGGAGGCACAAAGATCACCATCCTGTGAAAAGGGGGTTTATTACTGGCCTATTAGCCATCACTATACTATAGGTTTATGTATGTTATTTTATGTACATACTGTACATGCAACACTGGGATTTCAGCCATGCACTCATAGTCTCATGCACTGAGATATACAATCCATCATAATCAGGCTGCTCAAGAACCCATAACACTTTCCAAACAAGTGTTATGTTTTCTCATTTTTAAGAGCGCATTAACTCTCGACTAGTCCACGCAACTTCAATGCTGAGTGCTTCGGTCTATAAACTCATAAACACACAGCTCTTAAGACTGGCTTTAAGCCACTGAACTGTGAGCAAGTAATAAACCCACTATTTGATTCTCAGTCAAGCTGCATCACTTTAACACAATAACACAATAATCTCAAACCTACAGTGTCTTGTTATTTTTTTCCCCCATGCAACATGTTTATTAGGGGATTGTTAACGCACATTAATTTTGGAGGTTTGGCTCGGTTTTCCCTGGTAGCTGATGCTCCGAATCACAGAGTGAAAGACATGTTCTCTGTTTTTTTTAACAGATGATGAATTGAAACAACACAAATAACATTTCACACCTGACTTGTTTCAAATTTTAAACCGTTGGAGGTTAGAAATTAATTGCGCCCGAAACAAAAGGAGGTCTTCTAAAGCCTCATTAATGCTTTAAATTATTAAATCCAATTATTGTAGGAAAGCTTTTGACCTATTTTTCATATTGAGTGCTCCATTAGAACTACTCTCACCACGAAGCTAACACATCACCTCCTTTGTCGAAGATGCATACGTTTATGATTTCCACTCTCCTCCTTCGTGTCTCGATGTGCTCATTTCTCTCCTTTCCTTATGAAAACCTGCTCAATAAATGAACTTTACCTACAAACCAAATCCCTTGACATCGTCTCATTTAATCTGAATTAACCCTCTAGTCAAATACCTCTGATTAGCTGTAAAATGCCCTAAAAATGTTCAACATTTAATAGCCTACATCTAGTTTCAGGAAAGAACATTTAACATGGGTGGCAGTTAATCTAAAAATAATAATAAATGGATCTTAAAAATATCCATAGAATGCATTTAATTAGTTTTTTATTTAGTATTATGCTCTAGTATGGAATTTCAGGATCAAATGATCACTAACTCATTTATGAAACACATTTATGCTGTAGGAGTAAACACAATGCCGGCCTTTTCCCCCCAGAAACTGTAAATATTGAAGTCGAGTAGCCATCTGTTTTGAGTACTTTCAGAAATAAAGAATTCTATTCGAATATATTTTGTGATGAAATGCCCTGAACCTGAAACTTAGCACTTCCTGGTCATCATTCCTCTGTAACCTGCCATAACCTCTACGACTACAGAAACTCAGGTATTGATGCAGACATAAAAAAAAAAATCTCCACGGCAGAATTTACAGCGCTTGAAGGCATGATTTCAATTTTGACTCAAAGTATCCATGTGCAAAAACATGACCACAAACATATACTGAATAAATTCACTAATTACCATCGAGCTTTAAATTAATTTGTAAAACCCTCCATCTGTCTTTGCGTCTCAAAGTGAATTGTGCATTTCTGCCTCGTTCATTCTGCTTTTTAAAATCTTCAGCATTAGCAGTTCCGCAAACTCAGTTGCTAAAGTACCTGTCAACAGCACTCCAGTGTCACATTATTCCTCCATGAGACTAACTCTCTGCCAGTCTGTTTACAGCATTACGCCAGCCATCTGTCAATTCCACACGCGCACACACACACACACACACACACACACACACACACACACACACACACACACTGAGCTCTTGATCAATAATGACTCTGCTGGAGAAGTGTGTGGTGGTGCAGTAATACCTACATTATTAAATGGCTGCCTGCCTTAACGAAGGCCCAAACATGCGCATGGTTGACGTGGCGGAACTAGAAATTTCCTGACAGGTAACTGAGTGCTTGTCTGAGATCCACCGACCGTGCCACACAGACGTCTGGTGAGGAGCAGGAACCTCTGGTGAGGTGAGAGGGATTGTGCACAGATGTGGTAGGATCAGATCTGATCTAACAAACCCAAAGGGGTGCACAGAGGATTATATGACTACGAAGGAGTGATTAGTTACAACAGCATTACTGGAAACCTGAACTGTGTCAAAATGGCCTGAACTATCGCTCTTGTTTTCTTTAAATAAATAAATGATTGAAGTCATTTCCTTGTAGTAATGAGTCCGAACACTCCAGGGCTGTGTAGTTAATGGTGTGTTTTTAAAAATCATTCGATTTTACTATATACTACATGGAAACATAAGAAAACTGCACTCCATAACAGCCTGCTTAGCGCGTAGCCAGCTTCGACAGTTGAGTGTGCTTGACCCACGATCCATTCCGACTCTACTATGTGCTAGTGTTAAGAGCTCCGCGCCGCAGCGATGCTATAACTAGAAAGAAATTTAGCAAAACAACGTTCTATTTCTGAATAACGGCTAAATTGATTCAGCAAACCTGTTGAAAGGTGGTCAGTTGGGTCACAAGCTTAATATTACTCTGAAAATGAGTATATTTAACACTCAGACTTTATTCAGTTGGCATTCTGGAGAATGAACGAACAAGGCAAATGAGCCCGGACTGAATGGGCATTGCAGTGGTGATAAGAGCTTAAAAAATTGCTTTGTGAAGCGCAGCGCTGCCATTCACAGCTCTTTCTTCATTCCCTTGGGAGCACCTCCAAACATCTTATCATTTAATTGGCCTGAGAATTGGACAGGTCCATCTCTCTCACAGGCTGACGTCAGGGCATTCAGCGGTGTTTACATGCCATCACTCTGAGAAGAGTGAAAGACTGGAGGAACGGAAGAAACAGGTGAAAGGGTCAAACAAGTCAAAGAGACACAGTGTGTGTGTGTGTGTGTGTGTGTGTGTGTGTGTGTGTGTGTGTGTGTGAGGTGTGAGAGAGAGAGAATGAGAGAGAGAGAGAAAGAGAGAGAGAGAGAGAGGGGAAGGCAAGGCCTACAAGCATTCAACTCAATTCAATGCCACAACACCTACCATTCTTCCTGTTCCATTCATCGCCACACGCCAGCCAGGTGACACCCCTCCGCACACACATACACATACACACTCAGTGACTGACGCTCCCATGAATGCTACATGGGAAAAGCGAAAGCAGAACAGGCACAGAAAGGAAGGATGAATGTTACACAGTGAGGGAAGCGAGAGAGGGAGAGACACTGAGAGATGTTCTATCACTGGCTAGCACAAAGGCAGGCTGGAAAGCACAAATCAGGCATTCTGTGGCAGGATGCATGCACACAAAAGCCTGCCTGGGCTGAAAGTCTTACACAATGCTTCATGTAGGTTTCAGCTTCAGCGGTAGAGAACAAGCGTGAAAAAGAAAAGCACTGTCGCCCATACAAGTAAACTTCTATGTATGTGAATAGGCGTAACATTTTTTTTTTCCCCAGAGTTGATGAGAGCAGCAAATAAACAGCAGCTCATAAACACACTAACAACTGACTGATAGACTGAATCATGTGTCTTAAAGGAATCTTTTTTACACATGGCTTCCGATTAAAGGGAAAATAAAAAACAACATATGTGACCTGATTTGGAAAAATGAATCAGAAGTTTTAGCTACAAGCACACACTTGTGATTTGTTCATTCATGTGAACCTATTTGACAGGCAAAAATACAGAGCGACCTAAGTGTATTTTA
>JAQMYF010000008.1:4654000-4672825 GCA_030014195.1 Neosilurus mollespiculum
AGCAGATGGGGTGATACTGTGGCATAGCAGTTAGCACGTCCACCTCATAGCAAGAAGGTCCTGGGTTCGAGTCCCGGGCTCAGGGGTTTATATATGGAGTTTGCATGTTCTCCTGATGCTTGCATGGGTTTCCTCCAGGTACTCTGGTTTCCTCATACAGTCCAAAGACATGCACACTGGGCAAATTAGCTGTTCCAGATCGGCCCTAGGTGTGAGTGCGTGTGAAAAGTTGTATGTGTGTTGGTGCAGACGGTCTGGTGAGCTGTACAGGGTGAACCCCGGCTTGGCTCAGTATTGGCTGAAACAGGCCTGAGCCTCCCCCACATCCTTAATAGGATTAAGTGGTGCGACAAATGCAAAAAAAATAAAAATAAATAAATAAATAAATAACCCAAAGAAAACCCCACATACTAATCTTCAGTACTGAGCAGACAGCACAGGCAGTAAGACTCACTGGTTGTTATCATTCCACCCTTGGCTTCATCATTCCTGCTGAAGTTCATAATGCCTGGGGCAAACACATTCCCCATAGCTACACACAGATCCCTCATCACATTCACTACAGTTCTGTCGCTCAGCGTAAAAGACATATGTGCAGAAATGCATTGATTTGCCGACTCACAGCCCACCATTAACGTGAACTCACACACAGATGCATATTCTCACACACACACACACACACACGCAAGCACGCACGCACGCATCACATCTCTACAAGTCATTTTTGGTGTTGAAGGTAAAGTGAAGGTGGCCTTTTGTAACCTTCTCAATCACACATGCATAATGTGAACAGTGTTTTTTTAGGGGGTGTTGTGGGCGGGGGTGAATGTCAAAATCCTGTCTGTCCTGTCTGTCATTGTGGTAAATTGCCTGTGTGTGAGGTGTGTGTAACACCCTTGTGCTTCGTGTCTCCTCCCATCAGCGGTGTGTAAGCAAAGATGCAGAGATGAAACACCTTCGAGGTTGAGACAGAGAGGACAAGATCAAAGACATCACAGACAGACGATGTGGTCCATTCTGACATTATGAGGTATTCACAGCTGACTGTTAAGAGAACTCTTTATAAACAGCCATCATTCAAAACTGTATTTCAACAACAGAGTATGCTGGTATGAGCCTGAAAAAAAGCCTGGGGCAGCCGTGGCCTAATGGTTAGAGAAGTGGCTTTGGGCCCGAAAGGTCGCTGGTTCGTGTGCACCTTCCCTTCCTCCACCTTCATGACTGAAGTGCCCTTGAGCAAGGCACCTAACCCCCAACCGCTCTTTTGGCGCCCTGATGTGTGGCAGCCCACTGCTCTGAGAGTGTGTGTGCTCACTGTTTCCCTTGTGGGTGCTCACTTCGGATGGACAATATATCAAATCGAACTTTGCCATTACCCATGATCTCCACCCTTACCCTTACTTTACTGATTCTTTCGAGAACTTCATCCACAGGAGAGACTCAGGTCAAGCCTTGGCACTGCTGTTCAAAAGCCAGACTGTATTAGGGCAGTGGTTACTTCAGGGTACTGCTCAAAAGGTCAGGGGTTAAATCTCCAGCCCTGCAAAGCTGCCGCAAAACTGTTGGTCTCTTGAGCAAGGCCCTTAACCATCTCTGCTCCAGGAACACCACCTCATGGCAGACTGGAATCATTTCAAACAAGCTGGTATATGCAATGCCATGTATATGAGAAAAATAAAGGCTCCTTCTTCTAATTGAACCTAAATTTGAGGAATGGCACTGAATGTTCATTCATTTGACCCTGATGGTACTCTGGGACCCTGATGGATGAAGGGTGTAGCCTTCAGAAGGAGTAGAGCATACTCAGTCATCATTACTCATTACTAGGAATAGAACACAGCCAGAGAGAGAGAGAGAGAGAGAGAGAGAGATTGTCTTGTACACATAGTGGGAGTAATCTGAACATTGGTTATTGGAGTGCGTAGGAGGTGAAAACACCATTTCGATCCTTCCCTTCATCCCCTTTTCTTACTCTTCACAACTTAAAGCACAGCCGCAAGATAATAGCAATATTACAACCACCGTTTTATTCAGTGCAGAATATTCTCTAAAAAGCCACTTGTTTATTTGGATGATGGGTAATTCTGATGGGTGAGCACCCACCCCCAACTCCCCACCCCCCCTACTACAAGGTGAGAAAGAAGGGCATGGCGTTGCTGATTAGAGCCCATTAATCATCTGTTCTGGCACCATACATGTGTGTGTGTGTGTGTGTGTGTGTGTGTGTGTGTTTGTGTGTGTGTGTTTATTTTCACACCAGGCCGAGATGAGCTGGGTGCCCTGGCAGCCCTGACCGCTGTGGTGAGCGTCCTGACATCCCAGTGATGATTATGGGTGTCAAGTTTTCCTAAATGTGTGAAAGTATGTGCACGTGTGTGTGAGAGGGTGTGTGTGTGTGTGTGTGTCTATGTAGCAGCAGATATTAAAACCTATTACATCAATGTGTTCACTGGTTTGGAACGGAAGCTTGTTACAGAAACTCTCGGCCTCAAGCGTGCAGGGTCTCCCATCCTCAGTTCTTCCGCTCGTCACTCGACGCTCTTCCTCATGCTAAATTGCTCTCTTGGTTTTTCTTATTCGTTTCTCTCGTTTCTTGTCTAACGCGTGGCGTACTTTATTTTTCCAACATCTGAAGGATCTATGAGAGGAATGTTTGCCGATTCAGTCAGCTTGGGGTCAGCGTGTCTCTTGCCCTCTTACACTCTCTCACTCATAACTCTCGCTAATTGGCACTTGCGCAGACTCGCAAACTCTCCACCTCCTCAATACAACACTGTTATCTATCCCATTCACATTAAAAGGCTTGGGAGCCAAAAAATATCAGTTTCAAAACAAGGTTCCATAACCAGGCTCTACCTCCATCTCAAACCAAAAAGTCTCAATGCTGCAGAAAGTATTTTCACTTGAAATTAAAGTCTGTATGATTTCCTAAGTATAGGAGGTAGAAAATTAGAAACGTGCGACAAACTTATTAACCGAGACTGGATCAAACTCCTCAAGGAATCCTGGATTGACGGAACTGGAGCAGCTTAGGCGAAACATTAATTAAGCTTAAAATATCAACGATCAAATGTTTTTTTTCCCTGACATCCTGATATAAAGCACGTTAAGTGGAATTCCAGCCCTGGAGTTATTGTGTTATATACATGGCCATGTCTTGGGAATATTCTTCCTGCATTTATTCCATAAATTGGATGCTTTCTGGCCCAGTTAAGCTGCTAAAGAGTCGCTTTGAAAGATGCAAATAATTTTTATTACACATTCCTGGTTCCGGCACCACCCCTGTCTGAATGATACTAAAAGATTTTTCTCCCTGATGTAGGGCAAATTTCAACTCTATAACAACACTATATAGAATATTCTGAATGCAAAAACAGCAATCCAAACTCCACTACGGTTCCTTCCTGAGATTTAATTTGCACACAATCCTTCAGGAACCGGAAGAAAAAAAAAAAAAAACATTTCTGACCTAAATATATTATAGGTATTATTATAAGTCTGTAGCATGTAATGATCTCGGGAAAGGAGAAAAGCTGTAGATGTGTTTGCCATATTTTTTTCATTTACTATTTTTGCCCTGAAGTCCAGTTCAAGAGCACTGCCTTGTACCCGCCGGAAGAAGATAAGCTGTGATACTGTGCTTTTGTGAGTGCACAGTAATGTGTGAGAGGGATTTTAGATAATGTGAGAATGTGCCTGTGTGTGTACGTGTGTGTGTGTGTGTGTGTGTGTGTGTGTGTGCATCACCAAAAGAAAAAAGAAAAAAAAACTCTTCCTTCTTGAACTTGCACCTTCCAAAAGCTCCGTAAGATGATTAGACCCAACTTTATGAAACAGCTTGCCTTGATTCTGGATAATTCTGCGAGAATAGCGTGAAGAAACGGCATGACCTTAATACTGACCTTCTTTGTACTAGGAAAAATTGCTTTTCATAGGTTAGACTGAGTTCAGAGGAAAAAAGAGTAGCTCGACTTTAAAATTGTTTGGTCCTAGCCAGCCATGCTGCTTTCTGAGAGCAGTGCTGGAGAACTCTCACTGTCTGAGGGGAAAAAAGCATTATGAGCCTGAAAGAAGTACAAAGAGCAACAAACATTTTCTTCATAAAAGCACACTTAGGAGCTAAAAGATTTACTTTACTAAAAGCATCACACCGCTGACATCATAGAGTGGGCCAATGATATTAGTGCTACAGAGCCTGGTACCCAGTAGAGTCTTGTGCATCTAAATCAGCATCTACATTAAAAATAAATGTGCATTATAGCCTCTAGTCCTCAAATTCGGTAGCCTAGCACTTTTCCTCCTCATGTACACTCCTGCCCCTGTATAATCCAATAAAGTTTACTTTTCAACAGTATTTACCCGTTAGTACACGTGGCACTAAGATTTATGTGATTACAGTGGAGATTCTGTATTTTGGGGTGACCCGGCACTTCCCGAGTGATCTAGTTCACGCTTCTATTACAAAGACATACAGGTGGGGGGACTTTCAGGGGGGGAAAGGAGGTCAGAAGAAGGATAGAGGAGCTTTTAATAGGTTGCACATAGACAGGAGTGTGCTTAGGAGCTCTGTGAACTCCTCATAACACCTCCATAAAAATTCAAGTCGTGGCGGCTGAGGGTAAATAGGATCTAATTGGCCGAGCTCTCACGGGAGGGAAGGATAGCATACGCTCACCTCCCTGTCACTTACAGCGATCACCAGCCAATCATGGGTCTCCCTCGAAAGTTGAATAAATGAACCTGTAGGGATGATAGAAATTAGCAACACTAACCTGATCGCTCATCATCAAAGTGTTAGGCCAAGTCCTGTTGCTGGTAAGGACTTTATTGGACAACACAGAATCATCGCTTCGCCAAGAATACAAGCACTGTTTTTTCTTTTGTATTAATTAATACAGGGCAGCGAGGTGGTGTAGTGGTTAGCACGTCCGCCTCGGATTGATTCCCGGCCCTGGGTGTTTCTGTGTGGAGAATGATCTCCTGGTGCTTGCGTGGGTTTCCTCCGGATACTCCGGTTTCCTCCCACACTCCAAAGACGTGCACATTAGGCTAACTGGCTGTTCCATATTGACTCTATGTCCAGCGATGGTCTGGCGAGCTGTTCAGGATGTACCCCGCCTTCGCCCAGTGTCGACTGAGATAAGCTCCAGTTTCCCAACGACCCAAGTAGGACTGAGCGGTTCAGAAAATGAGTGAGTGAATGACTAGTCAGCGAATCAGTGATATGTTCATGGCTAGGTTTTAGCTTGTTATTGAGAAGAGCGACACGTTTGGCAGAGTAATTAGCACGTCCGCCTCACAGTAGGAAGGCTTGGGTCCCGGGCTCGGCGAGTCTAAGTTTGGTGTTGGTCACGGATTTTGAAACCACATTAGTAGTTACACATCTTTATCCTCTTTTTTTTTTTTTTTTTTTTTTTTGCTGTTTTTAAAAGGAAGTTGCATCACACACTGTGCTCTAACTCACTCACTAGCGCGCATTGCCACCAAACCTGAGAAAAATTGCCATCTTATGGTAGACGACGTCAAGATAAGTTGAAACTTTTGGGAGCTGCCAGTTAGAAACAGTTTGTCCACAGAGAGTGGGCGGCAGTGTTGCTTTCTGCTGTCCATTAAGCTCCTAATGATTCACACTGCCTGCAGCACAACGCTCAGCTCATCTCTCCTGTGGGCTACAGGGAAAATATCTGTGTTAAAGTTGCGATAAGCATAAAAACATGATAACATTCCTCAGAGATATCAGTGTTTGTGTAATTACATATTAAAATCCTAAGACAAAAAAAAAAAAAAGAAATTAGTGTTTTAGGAAGGCGCGTTATCCATAGCAACGTCTACGGTCTACAATGTGGTCTCGCTATAAATATCCAGTAATCTCTTTCTGCATATTAGCTTAATTAAATGTCATTCTTTCACATCATGTGATTTAATTCATATTTTTTTATATTAAGGTGGCGTTCCTTTAGAACTGTATAACCACCATCACTCTGAACAGCAGGGGACAGAGGTTTAAAGGGAGCGTTAAAGGAAAACATCCATATTCATTCTGCAAATTGTGCCATTAATGAAGTTCGAGATGTCTAGCTCCAGAGAGTGGGTTGATTTTCCGTGGAGAGTCAGGAACGACCCGAGCGAGGCACTCGAACACAGAAAAACATATTAAAGCTCAGCTAATTTGCCTGGTGTTTCATCTTTGGGTGCAGACTGTGACTTACTAAAATCAGCCCTGTGTTTTCATCAGAGGTGTAATTAACGCTTGTACACAATCTGCAATTATTTAGCCTCATTTTAATTTGACTGAGAGAGACAAACATGGACGGGACACAAACAAGCCGGGGGGACTTTCTTACTTTGGCTTTCTCACCAACCATAACCGAATTATACTTCTCTCTTTCTCTCCAACTCGTTTACGCTCTCTTTAACTCTTAAGTGTAGCTGAAACCTGTACCTGACCAACAAGCACTCAAACCCAGCAGCAAAAGACAGCGATCATCCTGAAAATATCTCTCCTAGTAAGATATCTGAGTTTTCATACATCTTTTTATATCCAATGAATCTGTTCTCAGAGGTCATGAAAAGCCCCCAGCAGTTCATGGCATAGATGGAAAAAAAGATTTTGCTCATATTTATTTACCAGGGAGGCATGGTGGTGTAATGGTTAGCACATCCACCTCACAGCAAGAAGTTCCTGGGTTCGAGTTAGTATGTTCTCCCTGTTTCCTCTGGAGTCTCCGGTTTCCTCCGACAGTCCACAGACATGTACATTAGGCTAACTGGCTGTTCCAAATTGCCCCTAGGTGTGAGTGTTGGCCCTGCGAGGCTACATCTCAATATTAAGACAGCCCTTTGGTCCGACAGCCCTAGCCCTAACCCGACCGGACTGAGTAGGGTGCCTAAGTGATTTAAGCAAGGTGCCTATCTTATATGAACAGGGCTGTCAGACCAATGGGCTGTTAGAACATAGGGCCATCCCCGCCCTGCAATGGATTGGTGAGCTGTGCAGAGCGTACCCCGCCTCCGCCCCGGTGTTGACTGAGATAGGCTCCAGCCTCCCTGTGACCCTAATATTACTAACTGGATTAAGCGGTTCAGCAAATGCATGAATGATATTAATATATACTCATTCGCCATTAATATTTAGCCCTCCGCGGAGATGATGAGCTAAGAACGCTAACCTGATGGCCATGCAAAGAGAGGAAAAAGTAAGACAGAAGACATGGCTTATATGAATGACACAAAGGGATATTTTTCCTACTAGGCCTACTGGGTGTGCTTCCTGCTTCTGTGTGTGTGTGTGTGAGTGTGTGAGAGAGAGAGAGAGAGAGAGAGAAAGAGAGAGGGAGAGAGAGAGACAGGGAGAGTATAAAAAGGATAGTAGAAATAGGCCAAAGCAGAAGATAAAGCGCTTTATCTTCATGAGAAATAAACGTCCCATCCCTGCCTTCCTTTTGGGCCCCAGAACACCATTATGTATGGTCTGTAAATAGGCCGATATTCAGAGCCATATGCAGGGGAGATTATTTATTTTCTGCCTCCCTCAGCGAAAAAATAAAAAAATAAAAACCCTTCCTGCTTCTTCGCACCCAGAGATTGTAGATCAGGTACATAATTCTATAACAACCCACAAAAAAGGCAGCAAGCCTTCACGGCACACACAGTGCCCAAAAAATAAATACATAAATAAAACTCCTAAGCAACAAAAGCCCATTACTGTGCACTTCCCTATCATTCAATATTTATGCAATCACCCTAACCAGTTAGGGCCTAGTGCTGACGGTAATAATAGAAGGGGAGAAAGCAATCCCATATCTGAGTGGTGCGAGTGTTAGAGAAAAATGCCATGTTACAGGTCTGTGGAATGAAGGTGGCGGCCAGATGAGTGGGACAGAACACAAAGAGCATAAAGGAGGAAGAGAGAGTTGAGAGCTGCTGTCACCAGCGGAGGCTGGGATGATGAACTTTTATGTAGGAGGGCTGAGAAAGTGAGAGAAAAATAGAAATGTCTCAGCAGTACTGAAACAGTGCTGGATGATGTTGATGCTCCACATGTTCCTGTTTTGCTTTAAGTGTTTTTATTAGCTATTATAAAAAATAATAAAATATTCTTAGTTGTCATGGTAACCATACACATCGGATATTCTTGGTTAATGGTATTTCCATCAGTGTACATTTGTTTAAATCACTTTTAATTATGTTATGACATTTATTTCCTATTCATATTCAAGTTTCATCACTCTAGGCCGGATATTGTTCTGCCACCATTTTGGATTTGAGCCATTTGTTAATTTTCACATCAGCATCAGTGACCAGAGGATAAAACTACAATAACCCCAACTATCAATAAGATTAGAAGTATATAGTACATGGGGATGGTGGAGTATGAGACTCACAAATCCCTGCAATGAATAATGTTTGCAGATAGAAAAAAACCCACATCAAACAATCTAATATTTTGGTGGACCATCTTCAGCTTTAATCACAGCACATAATCGCCATGACATTCATTCATTCATTTTCTGAAGCGCTTAATCCTAATTAGGGTAGCCAGGAGGCTGGCGCCCATCTCAGCCGGCTCTGGGCGAGGGCGGAGTACATCCTGAACAGTTTGCCAGGCAATCGCCATGACATTGTTTCAACAAACTTCATCAGAAACATTTATTTCCATCCAGATTTGGGTTCCTTTATCACCAAAAACTTAAACTGAACCACTCCGTAAAGTCTTCTCCAGCACATCCCAAAGACTTTCGGTAGGGTTAAGGTCAGGACTCTGGGTGCCAGTTCATGTGTAGAAATGATTCCTCATGCTCCCTGAACCACTCTTTCACTATTTGAGTCCCCAATTTATATCCGTGCCATCACGGCTAAAGTCAAGGCTAAAGGTGCCCCAACCACATAATTATTTGGCAAATAATTCTAGAAAAGCTCTTAGTTATATTTATTATTGTTGTTACTGTTATGCTATTTTACAAAAAAATTTAATACATCCATTCATGTTCAAGTTCATGATTTGCTGTCACATAAAGATAAGAGTGAAAAAATCATTACCAGCAATAAAATTTTACATTTGCTGCAACATTGTTAAGCCGGAACTGGAAAAAGTCGATTCTGTTGAATTTATTTAAATTAAACCAAATTGATTGGAATAACCAGTAAGAAAGAGTCACGGCTGTTGGTGATTTTCTCTGACTATCTCTGATTTCACACACTTACACACACACACACCCACCCCTAAATGAGTACACACAAAAACACCCAGACATCCTAATGGGTATTGTTTGTTTAAAAAAACAAAAAAAACAAAAAAAAAAAGTGTGGTTACAGATAATGTATGAGAAAATGTAAGAGAATGTGTGTGTGCGCATGTGTGTTTGAGGGGGTTGTGGAGGTTCAGGTGACTGTCCAGCTAAATTGAAATGGCTCTCTGTCTGATACTAAAGATACAGTGGTCACATTCCCTTCCAAAACACCTTTCAGGTCAACATGCAAGGCGGTTTCAGAACTCATAACTGATATCACTTGAAGGATTACACTCCCAGGAGTATAAAGCCATGCGTGCATTTTCATGTCTAAACCAATAAGGTCTGTTCAAACAGAGCCTGACCAGCGGTGGATTTCTTCCTGTAATAACACTGTCACTGTATTGGGTCATTAGCTAAATATATTTCCTCCAATCTCAGATTACTGTTTGTTCTATGGTATCTAATATGTGAGCTCTGAATCGGCACAAGCTGTTATCGCTGCTGCTGCTACCGTGTGGGATTTTAGGGCTGTCGTTTATATCAGAGTGCAACGTAACCAGAGCGTGAGCTTTCAGCGTGTTTCCGATGTGGATCCTGTACTTTGGGCCTCGATGCTGTGATTCTTCAGCCCTGTAATTTCTAAAGCGACAGGCACACTGTTATTACAAATTCAAGGGAGGCTTCAATCTCGGTTGTGTGCGCGTTTTTCCTCACTGCTTTTTGTTTTCCTCGACTTGTCTTTGATTTCCGTCCAGGCAGCTGTGGATATCTTAAGCTCCTACTAGGGCTGCAGGGATCTGCGGTTACAGATTTAAGCATGCAGGAGCAAGGAGATCACCTAAGTGGTAATCCATATGTAGGCAGTGTGTGTTTACGGTAAGAGCAGCACTTCATGCAGGGTGAGACATATATATACGGTGTGAACAAGAGCACTGAGTGGCAGAGTGTGGCAGAAAAAGGAAATGAACAGGTCCGTAATAGAATACTCTAGAATTAAATAGAAAACAATACAGTGCAACACATTAAGTTAGAGCATATTAATAGAATTTCGCCAAAAAAAAAAAAAATTCAACAGATTAAAACTAAGCAAAACAGCACATGAAAAATAAAATACTACATAAAATATACAGAATAGAATAGAATAGAATAGAATAGATAGCAGAACAGTGGCATAGTGGTAAGCTTGTCTGCCTCACAGCAAGAAGGTATTGGGTTCAAGTCCCGGGCTCGAGCATTTCTGTGTTAAGTTTGCATGCTCTCCCCGTGCTTGTGTGGGTTTTCATCTGGGTACTCCGGTTTCCTCCCACAGTCCAAAGACATGCGCATTAGGCTAATTGGCTGTTTCAAACTGCCCCCAGGTGTGGGCGTGAGCGTAAATGGTCGTGTGTCTGTGTTGCCCTGCAGTGTTCTGGCAAACTGTTCAATGTGTACCCCGCCTACACCCAGTGTCAGCTGACAGAGGCACCAGCCTCCCTGCAACAATAGTAGTATTAAGCAGTTCAGCAAATGAGTGCGCTGAATAAAAATAGAGGAGTGACATGGTGGTGTACTGGTCAGCACTTCTGCCTCACAGCAAGAAGGTCCTGGGTTCGAGCCCCGTGCCCGTCGAAGGTGTGTCTGTATGCCCGTGATTGTGTGGGTTTCCTCTGGTTTCCTCCTACAGTCCAAAGTCATGCATGCTAGGCTAATTGGATATTCTTGATTGCATCTAGGTGTGAGTGGGAATGGCTGTGTCGGTGTTGCCCTGCAGTAGAATGGCGAGCTGTTCATGGTGTCCAGAGTTGGCTGGGATGGGCTCCAGCCTCGCTACGGTCCTAATAAAGGGTAAAGCGGTTCAGAGAATAGAATAGAATAGAATAGAATAGAATAGAATAGAATAGATAAGATAATACAGGATATAAGACATGACGTATATGTAAATGATCATTTATAAGTGGGGAAAGAGAAAGAGAAAGAGAGTGCGAGAGAGATGGGTAACAGGATGTCGTAGCCTGAGGCAGTGTGTATGACAGCACTGACACTCTTACACACACATACACACACAGAGCAGCAGTGATTGGATAACTGATGATCAGGATTTGTCGGATCATTACTGTGGTGCTACAGTTCGCTGCTGTTATGAAGAGAATTACTGTGAAACGTGATGCGGCGGTTATGTGCGGTTTCACTCTGCGCTTTGGTCAGATTTTATTTCATTGCACTTGTTTAGAGAGAAAGAGAGAGAAAACAAAGAGAGAGAGAGAGAGAGAGAGAGAGAGAGAGAGAGAGAGAGTCTGATTGAGATGCAGTGCAGCAGGTTTTCATGGTTAATACATTCTGAGCAGGTTTGCCTGATAAAGAGGTCATTCATTCTCCTTTCACCAACATTTTTGCAGAGAAGAGCACTGTGACTCTTCACACACACACACACACACACACACACACACACACACACACACACACTGATTCACATCTAACGTAACTATCACTCCTTCTCTCTTATCACATTCTCTCACACAAACAAGACACCCCACTGAATAACACTACAATTAACAAAGCTCTGTCTCAACACCCCTATCCCCCTGTACACACACACACACACACACACACACACACACACTTCTCATATTCCACATTACAGACCCACGCTGCTTTAGTTCTGAGGATGAAACAAATCTGAGCATCAAACTGAGAGACGAAGCAAACACGTTACTGCAGTATGTTATTAGAAGTTGTTGTGCAGATTAATTCAGATGTTCTTGTACTCTTTGGCAACGTTAAAGTGAGGTCTGTGACGTATAGCTATGGGGTCACTCACTCACTCACTCAATCACTCAATCATTTTCCCAACCGCTTAATCCTACTAGGGTGGCTCGGCTGGAGCCTAATCTATTCCGACACTGGGCAAAGGCGGGGTACACCCTGAATGGCTCGCCAGAGTCATTATCATCTCTGTCAAGAAGGTTATGCTTTCATCAGCATGAGTTTAACTGTTTGTTTGTCTGTGTGTCTGTCTGTAAGCAACTTCCATCTGAAGTTTGTTCCCATTACATTTTGATAAGAATTCACAAACTGATGTCACAAAAAATATCAAAATATTAAAATATTGTTCATATTATATTACATGTGTTTAAAAAAAAAAAAACGTCTGATTTAAATGAAATTTGTGATGTATATTTGGGATCAGATCAAGTTTCATCTGGATCTGATCCAGACTGCGAATTTGGCGGCAGATGAAATATAACATGGGAAATCCCATAATTTGAAAGCGTGGTAGTATAGCAAGCCCTAACAATGGGCGCTGTGTGCTTAAAGAGTACCTGTATTGGTCATCCTTATAGCATAATTTGTGCGTACATAACACGTTTAAGTGATTCAGGCGCTTATTTTAATGACCATAAAAAGCACAAAACAGGTAATCGTGTCCCGTGGATTACTAGAAGTGCGCTAAACTACGGGCGTTAGCAGCTTAGCAGTCGCTTTTCCCCCGGAAGTGATGTCAACACGTTGGGTGGGGTTGACATCTCTTGTGGAGACGGTGAGACTTAAATTTTAGCGACTCTTATGATGAAAATGCTGCCAGAGATGAGCGTGACGGTAAATGCAGATAACGTTTTGCCAACTCGGCTTTCCTGTAGTCAGTTGGTTTAGGAACAAAAATAATTATTTTACATGATTTCTGCGCTTGGTGTTCGTGCAGCTCAGCACTGGCCAATAATGTGTTATGCTACACGGGTCAGTGATGTAGCCCAGCCAATCCAACGCGTTGACTTCACTACCAGGCTGGAACAGCCAATCAGAAAGGCAACATGTCCCTGGCATGCATAGAGTCGTTAGGAAAAAGGGCAAGGACAGATGCTGCCAGAAGGAACTGCTGATATTATAAATATTTATTTTAAATAGCTAGTAACACTAATTCACCACAGGTACTTTTTATTGTTTATGGCTTGGCAGAGGTTTGCATCCTCTAAGTGCTCTTGTAATGAAATAGTTTCTTGTCTCTATTTGAGAAAACCAAAAGACTCACTGAACATTTTCTCGGGAAACTTCATACCATGAGAAAGAAGCAAAGTATGTAACTTTCATGATATTGATCCTAGTAGCCTACCGAACCAATCCAGTCGGACGGCAGTGTGTTTGTCATGCACACTGAGCTGGAGGGAACTAAATTTAGAGACAGAGGAGAAGAAAGAGTGAAGGATTGCAAAAGAGTGAGAAAGAAAGAAGTAGGCAGCGACTGCAAGAGTGAAGCAGAGAAAATGAATCGAGAGAGAACGAGAAAAGAACGGAGCGATGAAAGAACAATAGGTTTGGTTCTCAGGAGCATTTCTCATGTTTACTGTATCAGATGGACCATCAGAACAATTCCTCCCAGCAGATCTTGCACAGCCGGCTGATTCGAGCTTAGTGTTTGATGGCTATTAGAGCAGCACGCAGGAGCGAGTGAAACAGAGATTTCCCTTTACTGTAACAAAGTGAATCGGACTCCTATTTACTCTGCCAACTTTCAGTGCCTGCAACACTCAGAGAAATGCTTTAAAACCCGAACTTGACGATACGCGGCCTGAGGAAAGACACATTTACAGCAGAAATGTATAAAGCTCACACCACAATGTGGGAACAGAGGATTTGCAATGGAATTCTCGCTCTGCAGTTTGGCCACAAACTGCAGCTAGTGATATTTTAATATAAGAAGACAACAGTGGTGGCATGGCGGCGTAGAGGTTAGAGCATCCACCTCACAGCAAGCAGGTCTCGGGTTCGAGCCTCCGGGCTTGGGCAGTTCTATGTGGAGTTTGCATGTTGTCCTGGTGCTTGTGTGGGTTTCATTCAGGTGCTCCGGTTTCCTCCCACAGTCCACAGCCATGCACATCAAGCTAAGTTGGTTCCAAATTGCCCCTAGGAGTGGATGTGAGTGGGAATGGTTGTGTGTGTTGCCCTGCGTTGGTCTGGTGAGCTGTTCAGGGTGTACTCCGCCTTTGCCCCGTGACGGATGAGATAGACTTCAGCCTCACCGTGACCCCAATAGCAGGATTAAGCAGTTTGGCAAATGAGTGAGTGAGATGAGAAAACAGCGGGGTGAGGTTTATCTCTGAGTACACCTTAAACAGCTCGCCAGGCTATCACAAAGCAACACACAACCAATCACAAAGCAACACACAACCAATTACACACACACATCCCCACCTAGGGGCAATTTGGAACAGCCAATTTACCTAACGTGTATGTTTCTGTACTGTGGTAGGAAATCGGAGTATCCGAAAGCACGGAGAGAGAGCATGCAAACTCCAGACAGGGACGTCCTTGCTGAGCCCAGGACCTGAACCCAGGACCTTCTTTCACTGAAGCGGACAGGTTTTTCTGCACAATGTAAATGTAACCAGAAGTAAAAACATGGATAATATTAAGCAGGCCTCACACGGGGACGGTTCTAATGGCAGTTCAGAGCAGTTCCAGACTGTGTTGGACTGCAGTGACATCATCTTAATACCATGACAGTGTTCGCCGTCGACCGGCACTGATGGCCATAAACCATGAGATTATTAAAATGTTTGAAATTTTATGGCGGTACCATGTATCATCGACTAGCTGCCTTGTAGCTGCCGTGTTGTCACCTTTTGCAACCTTTCTGAGGCTCGTTCAATACAGCCTCATCACTAGGGGCTGTAGGATATACTAAATGAAAGTAAATCTTCTTAATGAAGTGCGATTCAATAACATCGATGCAGTCCTTTATTCTGCCCTCGAAACGGCAGCGAGTATACAGCGTGAAGCGCAAAGCTCGTTTGATGAGGCAAATCGTAATGCTTAACAAATGTACCCACACTGGAAGTCTGAGAATTTAAATCATTGATTATGGCGAATATAATCAGCAGAAAGCTTGTGTAACTGAGCTCTGAGGAGACACATTTTTCAGCTATTGCACAGATAAAGCAGCTGCTTGTATTGATCACATGGCTGTTGCTGTGGTGTGACTTCATCTAAAGCGCTCGACTGATGACCTCATTCCCGCTCTCTCGTTATTGACATGAAGCCTCATCGATACGCCCACAAACACACACATGGGGGCAATGGTGGGGAGGAAAGGCAGACGCTAATGTGACCTACTCGCGTGTGCTCTAATGCATTAATCACCAGGAGACGAGTGCTAATGTGGCTAACGCAGATGCTCTCTGACACTAATGGAAGATTTGGCCTGTGGTTATATTCATAAAGTGAGCAAGAGAGGACTGGAGGGAGGGAGGGAGGGCGGGCGGGCGGGAGGAAGAGACAAAGCAGGACGGGCCTGGCTTCACCTGTCAGCCAAAACACGATGCTGATTGGGACTGAGAGGAAGACAGCAAAACAAAGGGATGGAGGAATGAAGGACAGAGAAAGATGGGTAGTCAGAGGTAAAAGCAAGAAGATGGAAAGTAGGAAAAAGGGCAGATAGAGGGTAGAAGAAGACAGGAAACCTCTCCAAAGAAAGCAAGACTCACTCACATAATCCCAAGGGCAAAGGCCTTCCCCCCAGTGCGTTTCCTGAGCATATCCCAGGTATCATCAGTGGCTCTGTTAATACTGACCTCTGTGTCATAAAAATAATAAGTTAAGCTGAGCGAAGCCTCACTGTCTGATTTAGACTTAAGTAGCTGACTGGATGTTCTCATGCTATCCTGTTATACTATTATCTAATTTCTTCATTAGTTCTCAGGGCATCAGAGTACAGAGTTTTATAAGAGCATCAGTGTAGCAAACTCATGGAATTGGTGCATCATGTAGATTAGTGTGATATGCACTAAAAATGTGCTTTAGGGTTGAAACTATTTAGGCCATTTTTTTTTTTTTTATTCCTTGTTTTGCGGATCTGCCGATGTTAATATTTGAGATTTCAAAAAAAAAAGTTACAACTGGGATTCCCGCTGGTCTTAGCTCCAGGGGTACGTGATGAATTTTAAAACTGGAACCCTTTTCAGTGCCAAGACGGTCCTTTCGTCGCCCTCGGTACCTACTGTAATTACATCATGTATATCTGTGCATGCGTAACTGTCCACCGAAGTGTCGCGTCGGACACTTAGTCGCTGTTTTGACTCCAGTGATCCACACAGTGTGTGCGCGTACAAACATCTGGCGTGCGAGACTATCGAAAGTGATACTATCGACATGTGTGACAGAACTGGTCAATACAGGTTTTTTGTTTTTGTTTTCTTTTTTGAAAGTACAGACTTCAGATTTGATTCTACATGCAGACATTCTCCATCCTAAGCTGATGGAAGCAGCATCAAAAGCTACCTATGGGTCCAGTCACTTTTAATCCTACCTCCAGAGGTGAGGTGAAAGGAGAGGTGTATGAAAGTATATTTAGGGCAACCTTCTGTTTGAATGGCGCGGAAAACGTTGTGTCCCTGGTCTGTTTAAAGCAGGAGTTTCAACAGAATATGCACAGTATGAAAAGTACTACATGTTACAGTGCTTGTACGGGTTCCCTCCGGGTACCACGGTTTCCTCCCACAGTCCAAAGACATGCACATTAGGCTAACTGGCGGTCCTAAACCTTCGGTCCTCAGCCTTAGGTGTGAGCGTGGGTGAGAAGGGTTGTGTGTGTGTGTTGCGTGCTGTGATGGTCTGGCAAGTTCAGGGTATACCCTGCCTTCGCCCAGTGTTGGCTGAGATCAGTGTTGGCTCCAGCCTACCCGCGACCCTAATAGGATTAAGCAGTTCGGCAAATGAGTGAGTGAGAGATAAAACCTGCAGGGAGGCAGATCTCCAGGATCATGATTGGTGACCTCTGCTCAAGAAGAAGCAAAAATGTGGTAGGTATTTAACTACCTCTATGCATTGTTAATGGATTTAAGAACTCAGATAATATTATCATCTACTGTATGATTAGCGCATTTTAAAGGAAATCGGTGGCTTTAACCTTGGACGAGTGCTGAACAAATCAAACCATGCCTTAGTTGACCGCAGCACCCGCTGACGTATGCAGACTTCCCTAGGTAGCGCAGAATTCAAGCAGTGCACATGCATGGTGCCACATTTAACTCCAAGAGGTCAGGTCCCCTTACACATACGTTCAAA
This sequence comes from Neosilurus mollespiculum, assembly GCA_030014195.1. Lineage (NCBI taxonomy): Eukaryota > Metazoa > Chordata > Actinopteri > Siluriformes > Plotosidae > Neosilurus > Neosilurus mollespiculum. The sequence continues at coordinate 4,671,271 of JAQMYF010000008.1, forward strand.
GACTTGTGCGTATCTTGTGCGATTTGGTCTTATAAGGAAACACTCATTAGGTAATTAAGAATATTGTCAATGTGGACATGTTAATGTTCCCAAGTCTTAGAAAAAAAAACACTTGAGGGATCCTTTCATTCAATTTATCAATTAAATCAACAGGAATTTTTACATTTCATGACCCATTTCCTTTAACTCATTTCTACTCATTTAACTACTTTCATTGTGTGAGTTTTTTGTACAAGTATAATGCGATTTAATAAGTATCATTACCCACATTAAAAAAAAAAAAAAAAAATTCAAGTATGCCCACACGCTCCCATATACATAATGCCTTTTTCATGACCCTGCCTGCCTTCTTTTCTTTCAAAAATTTTCACAATCTTTTTTTTCCCCTCAAAAATGAACACACCTAGTTCATTCTAAAGATACTTTAGCTAAGCTGTATCAAAATAGGTACATGGCAAAAAATGTACTGAATTGAATGGAACTGATAAAGAGAGTTATACAGAAAGATAATGATAAAGAGAGAGAGAGAGAGAGAGAGAGAGAGAAACATTCATAAGAGGTATACAGAGAGGGTCGAGTGGGAAAAGAGTGACTGTAGAGACAGTTCCTTGGCAAAAGAGAAGCAATCGCTCCAAGCTGGCGAGATCTGAACACACAGTGGAGGTCACTCTTCAAACGTTAGCACTCCTCCACGCGCCAAACTTCTCCGGCAACTTCTTCTTGCTCGTTCTGCTGCGTTTTAACATTCGCGCAGTGCTACGAAAAAACTCCTCGCTGTTCTCGCTGGCACGCTCGTGCATCCGCTGTTTCAATTACCCAGCAGCCCACACCACAGCCATTCTCATTAATGAGTGTGAATGACAAAAGCTATAATGGCTGAAAGGAAAGAAAATAACATCGAATCAAATAATAAAGCAGGATGAATTGGGATTCGTGTTCCAGCTCATTCGCACCTTTCTCCCAAAAGGAAGTGCTGCGCGCTAACTTACCACCAGTGAATTATTAGTGACTCACTCGTTGAGTCGCTGCCAGTTTAGCATTGCGGTGCTAATCCGATGCGCCCTCTGAGTGAGGCATGGGGTCAGGGGTTACTCTTGAAACCATGGATATTTGTTTGTGTTAGAAAAGACGTTCCATGTTTCTCCCTGATTGCACAGACACCCTTCCCAGCTCCTGCGTTCATCATCAGACGGAAAAGAGACCCTTGAGCTTTAATTAGCATTATTTCATGCTGAGTGCTTGGACCCCTACTAGGCTGCAGCCATTTCTGTACTTCTATAAACATGCCATTTAGTGCATATGGTTTTATTTTTTTCTGATATGGGGAAGAAAGCACAGCATAAATTACTCAAGAACTGCTCATAAATCTCTCTTTCTTAGCCTCCCCTCTCCCTCATTTTCTTTCTAATCCTGTTTTCTCCCTTTTTCACTTCTGGTACCTACATTTTTCCCCCGGACTCTTACTCTCTTCTTATTTACTACTAACGTCTGTTTTTTTTTTTTCCTGCTCCCACTCTCACTCTTTCACCCCCCCTCTTTCTCTCTCTCTCTCTCT
>JAQMYF010000008.1:4672925-4685740 GCA_030014195.1 Neosilurus mollespiculum
GTTTTTTTTTTTTCCGGCTCCCACTCTCACTCTTTCCCCCCCCCTCGGTCTCTCTCTCTCTCTCTCTCTCTCTCTCTCTCTCTCTCTCTCTCCCTTCATTAAGCAGGCTTGGTGTCTGTGTGTGTGTGTGTAAGATTCATTAGTGTTTGCCCTCTTCATTTGAACAAGGGGCTGAGGATAATTAGAGTGTATCTGTTTTGTCCAGCATCCTTTCACACGGTTTCATCTCAAAGCCAATTACCACGTGCCTACATCACCCTGCAAACATCATCCATCCCTCTTTCTGCCTATATTTTTCTCTCCCTCTCGCTCTCCCTCTACACCCCCCCCCCCCCCGTATTACTATAAATAGTTAATGTCTGTGTGTGTTGGGTGTTCGACAGTTCATATTAGGCCTGATGTGTATAATTTAATGTCACATGACCTCTGCATGAGCTGTGAGTCCAGCACACTAGGACAGATATGAGCTTGATTGGCATGATAATTGAATTCGGATCCAAGTCTGATATGCCGTTGCTATTAGTCATCACAGACTGGAAAATAAAATGCTATACGAGAAGCATGCGTATACACACTTGGGCGCATGATGGATGAAACATCATAGTCGTCATATAGACAATTATACCTTGCTGATACTTTAGTGCTTACTTCATTCATTAAGCCCAAATTTGGGTTTTATTTATACATACAGTCATAAAACACACTGCTTTAGTTAAACAGTGATATTACTTGTTCATCTTTTAAAGCTTGTATTATAATATAATATTGTATTTCAAATTCATCTTAAAGCATATAAATAGTAGCTACAGTGACTTTGAGTATGTGTGTGTTCTCCCACCAGCCCCATGGTTTCCATTTGCCTGGAATGATCGTAGTGAGCTCTGTGTGTGTGTGTGTGTGTGTGTGTGTGGGTGGGTGGGTGATGAACATAATTCTAAAACGGTCTTACGAAATGACTGGTGCGAATTCACTCAGAGAGGCACAAGTGCTCTTAACATCATAATAAACATTATTATTATATCCACACCCACAGGATCATGCCCTGATTGGCTCCTCTACGACTAGGATATCAGCTCATATACCATGAGTACAGAAAAACAAAATGGAGGAAGGATTTGTTTAACCAGTAGAAAGCGAAATAAATTCTTAACTTGAAAACTAAATTCGATATTCATAGTAATCACTGGATTCATTGTATTCTGCAGCAGTCAGCTCCTATAGCCTTTAGTACAGGGGAAAAAAGGCAGTGGTTAAATGCACCAATGTTGTATAATGCATAATTCTTTTGATGGGAAAAAAACTGCACTGAGTTACTTCTCAGAAATACATGGCTCAAGGATTACGCTATAATTTTTTGGGGACCGAGGACACGCATTATGCTCACAAATATAAAGCTTCACATCGTAAATAAATGAAAAACTGTGAGGCTCAGACAGCGGAAGGCCGGCCTTGTATCCGTCAGTGCACTGCGTAGTGTCTGACAACAATGTGAGACAAAGTGCTCTATATTAACTGTTTTCCTGCTTTATACCATCATCAATCACTGAGAGCAATTTTATTATTCTTATTATTTGGCGGTTGTATCGTTAGTTGAAGTGATCTTTAGGCATTTTATTTTATTCTCCACTGGCTCTACAAACGAGCGCCTCTTCATCATCTCTCTACGCTGTCTCGCTGTGACTGTCGAGCCACTTAAGACAAAACACATCTGAGTAGGGTGAAGCGAGGAGTGGGGTTTGGGGGGGAAATAAAAACACAAGTGTTTGAATTATTGGGCAGTTCTAAGTGAAGCACTGTTTTTTGTTTTTTTTTTACTGCCAGAAAGCAGAATTTGTTTCAACTAAGCGGAGCAGTGCTGACTTTGTGCTCGGGCTTGCCGAGATGGCATCACTATTGAGAACCTCAGCACAAACTGAGGCTGAGTGAATAAATGCAACGCATGCCGAAAAAGTAGCATCTGAACTCTGTGCGTCGGGACTGCGGGGCTGGATCATATCACCACAAGGCCTTCTAGTGCAGATCGCGCTCTTATGGGGTGTGAATTAGGACTAGACTGTATCGATAAGAACTATGGCCGAGCGAGTGTTTAGATTTCTTATACACTGCATGAGCACTTCACACAGATCAAAGGCTAACAGTGAACAGGTGAACACAATCAGATAACAAACCATCAACAGGACTCGGACCTTAGCACATTCTTAAATGTGTAGTAAAATCTTGATTCTCAATTATATTTGACCTTTTTGTCATCTCTCTTAAAATTCAATTCTAGGCATGCACTGGTTCTGACCCCTATTGGTATAACATTATCTGGGTAATATCAAGTGGATTAGACCTGACAGATTTTCTGAGTTGATTCATTTCAATGCAGCGCTGGCACAATACGGATCACAGACGTGAACACAGCACATAACTTAGCAACAGAGGATTAGATATCTGCAGGTACTCAAAACACTGAGATTAGCATCATATTGCAAATTTAACAATAGGTCCTACAAAAACGGTTTACAATATACAGGAGACTTTGGTATTTAAGCACTACAGTTAGAGCTAGGCATGCTAGGACAGACTAAAACTACAGTTTCTTGGCTCGGAAACGTTCCCTGACGCTTCTACAACTCCCCTCACAAGTGAGATGTGAATCACTGTTATTTTCCTAGACAGATAATCTATCATCCATAGATTATATGTATATTTTATCACATTCGTTACCAACATCAGTTTGAAAGGAAAAGAAAGTATTTACTTAAATCCTTTTTTTTTTTTTCTGAAGACCTTCCTCCTGAGCCAAATAACCGGGTAGAGTTTCAGCTGAGAGCTTAACAAAAGCACACTCTCTGCTTCGGGTTCCCTGTTAAAGATCCTCTTCCTGGTTTAGGACCTTTCTTTATGATCAGAAGATCGTGAATTCATGTTAATGGCACACGGAGACGGCTCTATGTTCCGACAGCCTATTGGTCCAAAAGTCCTCCTCATTTAAGATGGGCTCCATGCTTAAATCAGTTGTGGACCCTACTCAGTTTAGTTAGGTTAGGGTTAGTGATGTCGGAAGGATAGGCTGTAACTGTCGGACCAATGGGCTGTCGGAATATACAGCTGTAATGACGGCACACAATGTGTTGGATGGAGAGAGTTACTGGATTGTCATTAACTGCTTCTGGTTGAGTAAATACTGTCGTGTTTGCTGCTGGTTGATGAATTATTGTTTGTTTGTCTATTCCAACAACAGTTTTTCTATTACAATAGCATTAGATTTTTTTTTTTTTTTACCATGATCATCATCGCTACACTCTGTCACTGATTAATCATGCCTTACTCTGGACGCTCGTCATTTCACAAGACTGGATTTACCCCTTCATTGTGTGACCCTGGATCACCTGATTTTACCTGTTTCACATTTCACCAAGTTGAATTTTAATGAAATTATCTCATAACCTGGACTACCGCACTGAATGATCTCCATATATACTACAGCTCAGCAGTCTACCCGCGTTCCTCAGTGTTTCATTCCACTCCAAGCTGGTTTGATCAGTTTATTTGTGTCACAACTGGAAATGAAGTGTTTTTTTTTTTTTTTTTTTTTTATCAGAGGTCACCTAAACCACAGGACTTACCAAGCTGACAGTCACCCATCTGCCAATGTCGCACAATCTGTGAGCGGTTAGCGTCCATGTTTTTTGGTTTGTCTAGTACATCAGCACTGGTCACATCACCGAAAGCTAATTTTTGGCGATTCAACACGCTTCATGCAATTGCTCCTTACTTTCCACCTGTTTCTACTTTTCTTTTTCCACAAGCAACAAATCAAGGGTTGACTACGCTAGTGCCAACTTCTTATTAGCAATATCCTTGATTAAAAGCCATCTGTAATGAGTGAGTGAGAGTGGTGTGAAACAGATTAGTAAGCGCTGATTTGTTTACGGTTTTAATCTGTGCGTTCATTCCGGTGTTCCTATTGAAAGATAAATACAGGCACTCCTCATCTCGTGCTGTGTACGGTTATTTCCGCTCATGCCCAGACTATAGGCGAGGTAGACGTGAGGTAATGCGGCAGGAGGCCATCCTTTCGCCACTAGTCCCTGGACGTCAGCTTGGAGCTGATATACTGTAATAATTCATACTTTGCTGAGAATAACAAGGAAACACAGCAAGTAACCTTACATTATTGGCATTTTCCTCTTCCTCGCATTATGCCCACCTGTAACACTGCTGCTGAATTTTTCCACCTGAACTGTATGGCCTGGCTTCCCTACAACATTTACAAACTATGCGCTACACTCGGAATAGCTCATTTAATCAAGAGCTTTATTTTATTCATAAACAAGCCATTCACATCTCAGCAATAGGAACCATTCCCTGCATTAAGAACCACGATTTGTTATGATGTGAATTAAGAGTTTATCATTTTGCTAAACTGCATAATCCTATGAGGGTCGCAGGGAGACTGGACCCTGTCTCAGCTGACTCTGGGCAAAGGCGAGGTATACACTGAACAGCTCGCCAGACCATCGCACGACATCATATACACAACCATTCACACACACTCTCACACAAAGGGGCAACTTGAAGCAGCCAGTTAGCATTTGTTTTGGACTGTGGGAGAGAAAATCCATGTAAGCACAAAGAGGACATGCAAACTCCATACAGAGATGCCCTCACCAAGCCCAGGATTCAAACCCAGGACCTTCCCAGCTGTGAGGCAGACATGCTAACCACTATGCCACTGAGCCGCCTGGATTAGAGCTCATTAAGACAAATTTTGGCTGAGCTTGTCAACCTATACCTAATATCAACAAAAGTTTCACCTGGATTTATCCACTTTCTGGGCTACTAATATAGTAACCTATGTACTCTCACTACTTACTTCATAGCTTATCTTCTGAGCCATAGATATTAGGAACACTTTTATCACTTTGAACACACAATATTCCGTTTTAGTCTCTCAGGCTTAATAAGCATTCTTGAACAATTTGCAACAGCACTGGCCATCCTCTATGATGATATTCTCTTAATCTAACTCAGATTACTCCCCCAGAACGCATGCTGTGGCTTTTACTTATCCTGCTCCTTGGTTTCCTCCTTAAAGCTACAAGTCACCTCAGTTGGAAGAAGCAACTGACAGTGTATATGCTTCCTTCAACAAACCCAAGTCTGATATGAAACAATGACCAAGGAAACCCCAGAAACCGTTTTCTCCTCATTTTAATAAAGATCCACTCTGGTCAGATTTTTAATTAATTTCACCATCTTAACAATTTGTTTCAATTCTCCAAATATTCCAAACTAAATTTTAACTAAGAAAAATAGAGCTCCAAAGTCACCTAAACTGACCGCGTGCTGCCACCTTTTTCTCGGGTACCACAGATTGGAATGTGGTTAAAGTCGACATCTCGCAGTTTCCTGCAGGTTCTGCTTAAAAGACCATGATCATGTGACTAGCATGCTCTTTATATAACACTATGCTTTGCACAGATAAGGACCTCTGTTTTTCAAATCGTACAATTGCATTCGATATATAATCAACAGAATGCTGATTTCGCAATAAGGCGACATGGTGGCGCAGTGGTTGGCACATCTGCCTCAGAGCAAGACAATCGAGGCCCAAGCTTGGCAAGGGTGTCTCTGTGTGGCGTTTGCATGTTCCACCCTGTGTTGGAGTGGGTTTCATCTGGGTACTCTGGTATCCTCCCACAGTCCCAATTACATTATGTTTTAATAGCTCATACAGGTTCTTTTGGAGGCATAATCATCAAGCCCTGCCTTTAGGTATAAGAAAAAAGTAACATCCATCACCACAATTCCTGTAGAGGAACCTTTTGCTTGAAAGCGAACACACACGAGTAAACAGGAGCTGGCCTAATATGAGAGCTAATGAGTTCTACCTGCTGTTGCTTTCAACACACCCTGACTGACCTGGTCATCAAAAAATCCTGTTTATGCTCTCTGGGCAAGCACACACATACACGAACAGTATTTATACACTGTATACAAATACACACCCACACACAGAGGCGTCCACAGACAGACTGAGCTGTCGAGTCTTAACAAGTGTCCGAATGATGGACCTGCAAGTAACAACCTCAACAACAAATCTAGACAGCGAGGATTTTTTTGTGCAAGTCTACCTCGCTTATGTATACCTTAGAGTTTTGTGTGTGTGTGTGTGTGTGTGTGTGTGTGGTTGATGTCTAATAATCTGCAATATGCAGTTTGATTACAGTTACAGTTGCTCACAGAAGGCTGAAGCTTTTTTTCTGTCATTTGTTTTTATGAAGTCGGAATAAATGGTCCATCCAGACCAAGACTCACTTCACTGTTACATATTTACACATCATCATGGAACTAGCCCCGGGTCTGCTAATCAGCAAAGACGGCAAAGAGAGAAAACTCTTAAAAATCACTTCTCATAAATGGTTTTGGTTCAACACACACACACACACACACACACACACACACACTGACTCTTGTTCATCAAAGTTGCATGGGAAAAATCTAAAATTTTGAGTGCCGAGACTCACACTGACACTGAAATCAGTGCTGATTTAAATGTAATCAATGAATCGTTTTCAGCCATGAATAAAACAAGTGTCCATTTCCAGTTATTTATTTACAAAAATCAGCCATAACATTAAAGCCATGATGGCCACTGACAGGTGAAGTCGATCATCTCGTTATAGTGGTACCTGACAAGGAGTGGGATGAATTAGGCAAACCGTGAACAGTCAGTTTCTGAAACTGATGTGTCGGAAGCAGGAAAAATGAGCAAGCATAAAGAACTGGGTGACTTTGATTGACAAGTGCTGCACTGTGATGTCTACACAACTGGGTCTATCCATCGCTAAAATGGCAGGTCTTGTGGGGTGTTCCTGGTAATGCAGTGGTAAGTACCTACCAAAAGTAGGACAACCAGTAAACTGGCAAGGGTGTCATGGTTGCCCAATGCTCAGTGATGCTTGTGGGAAGTGAAGGCCAGTACGTTTGATCTGATCCCACATAAGAGCTACTGGAACACAAACTGCTGAAACTATATCGCTGGATACGAGAGAAAGGAGTCAGAGAACACCACGTATTGCAGATTACTGTGTATGGGGCTTTCTAGCAGCAGACCAGTCAGGTGGTCTTATTATTATGGCTGACTGGTGTAAAATTAGGATGGACAAATCATAAAGTCATTAGCTCGCCGTGTTTGTTGCTGACTCCTGTATTTTGATTGCCTGGAAACCTAATTTACTTGGTTGAAAGTAAATAAAAGTGCAGAACAAGGCTGAGTGAAATAAATGAGTAAAGGTGTAATGATATAATCCTCTCACAGTTTGCTTTGATTCACAATACTGCTTTCAAAATTCAACTGAATTCACAAAAAAGTGAGTAAAATTATGTCTAAAAATCCTGTTTTTTAGTTCTTTATAATAAATGACACAAAATGATGTTTGGCCTCCCTGTCTGTCAGCTGCCTTACGATGGGGAGCGCTTAATGGTGGGTGGGAATTTGGAAAGTATATACCTGTTTAAAAAGAAAATATAACGCAGCATTTACAAAAATTGGTACACGGTGGGGGAGTGGTCTGCACGTCCTGTGTCCTGGGTTCGGGTCCCAGGATTAGGGATTTCTGTGTGGAGTTTGCATGTTCTCCTCATGCTTGGGGGGGGTTCCTCTGGGTACACCGGTTTCCTCCCACAATCCAAAGACATGCACATTATGGTAATTGCATGTTCCAAATTTACCCTTGGTGTAAGTATGAATGGTTCTGTGTGTGTGTGTTGGCCCTGCGATGCTCTGGCGAGCTCTTCGGGGTGTACCCTGCCTTCGCTCAGTTTTGGCTAAGATAGGTACCAGCTTTCTCGCGACGCTAGTAGGATTAAGCATTTCAGCAAATGACTGAGTGAGTGATTTGCAAACGAGGTTTGTTTTTTTTTTGTTTGTTTTTTTTTCCCAACCAGCTTCAGATCTGATTTCATGTAAACTATATTATTATAGTCTATCACTCAGGCATGTTCATTAAGCTGGAAGATGTAATGTATTGACAGATGCAATTTTAGAGAGTGATATTATTCTGTTAGATGTATGAGTGCGCGACATCTGTGGACCAAAATCCATTCACATGTTACTCGCCCAGCGCCTAGAAAACAAACAGCATGCTTATGTCACCGGTGTCTGGTCTCCCAACTGTTCCATTGCTGTATATAGAATTGACCATTATTCCAGATAGTATGATGGATAACAGGCATTTTAATCCAAAATCTCTGTTTCAGATGTGTGCTGCCTTTGCTCATTTTATCCTCAGGTTTCATCATACACCTCTGACGAAAAAGGTCAATATGATGCGGGCATGTAGCAGATGCTGAGAAAGGAGCCGGGTCTTAAACTGTCCTTGTAATTTCAGAGCATTTCAGAAATAATCGGTTCATCAGATTTTCAAAGATGTACCCATAACATCATTTATTAAAAACAGGAGCTCTGTGCCATTCGGAAATTCAGTATTCTGTATGACCGTACTAGTGTATAAAATTTAAGATAACGCAATAATCAGATCCAGTAGTACAATATCGGTCTGTCGATACACACATAATTAAATGTAGACAGAAAGTGTAGCCTATAAAAGTGCAGCATTGAACCACTCACTGCAGTGCAAGCAAAGTGTAACTCTAAAGTAGGATTTCTCCAATAACATTCTCCAAGGTTTTATATGCCTGTATTGATTATAAAAGAAATACTCAAAAATAAATAAATAAATAAATAAATAAACACACACTCACACACACACACACAACTGAAGTTTCTTCTTAGGCAGATATATTAGATGCAGCAGTTTAATTCTAAGGAGCAGTGAAAGTGATATCATCTGGAATGGAAAACATACCACTTATAAAACATAAAAGTTTGTTACAACAGTATATCTGAATAAAGATTAACCGAAATATATTTAGCTAAATTTATCATTCGTGCAAATGCAATGAAAATGCACGAAATGCTAGATCCAAAAATGTGGTAGCAGCTGAACAGGTTGTTATTTATTTATTTATTTATTTTTAAAGCCTTTTATATTATTTTTATTTTTTTCCCTATTATTCCATCCTGACTCCAGATTTATACTAGGGACAAAAATTATTAAAATTAGTGCAGCTGAGTTATAACGCAATATCTGGCACCCACAACACACAAGGCCGTCTATTTCCATATTCTATTTCCAAAGCAGTCTTGGAATAGGCTCCTTCATGTATTCTATCAAACACACCTGGTGTCATAACAGACATCAGACACCAGAAGAACAGAAAAGTAAAACAATAAGTGTAGAAAGAGACATTTTTTTCAGTTTGTTTATATTTACTGACGTAAACAGACAGAGCTGTCTCTCTGTAGTGATACTAACCATGTTGTCAGACAATTCTAATAACAAATAATTATTATTTTGGTTATTATTGTTATTTTATTTTGCTATAGTGTATTGATCCAGCAAGGGTGATTATTGCCTCTGCATTTAACCCATGCAAAGTGAACACACACACACACACACACACGTAAACAGTGACCACACACATATCAGGCGGAAATTACACGTTATGACCCCATCAATGGCAAAAATACGACGTATTTACAGCATTACTGGACCAGTTTCCATTTTTGGACCCCAAAAAATGTGAAAATAATACTCAGATTGAAAGAAATCAGACACTTCCCTTTAAGACTCTGGGTTAGTTATCAGAAGGGCAGATGTTCTAGCACCCTGCCTCGAGTAAGCCCTTAACCCTGTCTGCTCCAGGGCACTGTATCATGGCTGACTCTGCACTCTGAACCCAGGTTCCTAACAAGTTGGGATATGTGAGGGAGGAAATAAGCCGTGTTTTAATTTATATGTGGGAAATAAGGACTTCGGGAAATAAGGAAACATCATATATTTCAAAAACTCCTTGTTATTTTGTCAAAATCAACACCCCACCCGCCCCCCACCCCACCCATCCCCACCTGTTTTTTTTTTTTTTTTTTTAAGTAATAATGGTACGTGGATCAGCTGGAACAGCTGATATCCAGAATAAACAGCCACTGAGAAGACCAGGAAAGTTTTCTGCATTCATCATTTCAGCATTTTATCAGCCACAGCAAATATGTGTGAGCCATGCTGCCCCCTTCAGGTCAATAACGGAACTGGATGTTATATTCGGAGACTGGAACTGCAAGTTCCACAAGCTCCACACTTTCCCCAAAGATGTGACATACTTAATAATCAATCGAACGAATTTTAGTATATTTCATTATTTCAGCCAATCCATGAAGCATGTTATAACACGTTAACTGATGAAAAGTGAGGTGCCTCCGGGATGGAAAGAAAAAAGTAGCATATATGCCATCAATACCATCAGAGCAGGTGGCAATGTGAGCAATACTCTCTAAATATGGCATCAGAGGAGAAAAAAGAACAAAAAAAAAAAAAAAAATAGTTCCCAGCTGGCGAATATTAACCATGTTCTCAGCAAAATAATTCCCTACAGTGGAAACATATTAACGCCAAGCAAGTTCATTCAACACTGTAGCTGGTGCTGGCTGTAAATTCACCTCTGTGAGGCATTTTGCTGTTTTTGTGAGTTTAATGTGCACATTTTAACCTCGTGAAATGGGTAGTAATTAGCTGAAGCATTCAGGGATCGGATAATGTGCAGCACAAAGTGGCTCCAACACCACAACAAGGAAAGACTGATGCACAATGATCACTGCCTGAAAAAAAAATATACAGAGAGAAAAACTAGCTATCCACCTTTAACATCACTTCAGATTAAAAGTGAGTGCCAACATCATTAGCTGATTTCCCCAAGAGTCCATGGCGTGCGTTGGATTCTCGGCGTTGGAACGCCTGGGTCTATAATGACTTTGGATGATCATTGCATCCCTTCAATCATTCATTTAGTCCCATTTCAGCTTCCATCCGTTCGAAAGGCATCCAACCTAAGATGATATTCACACTTATTACTTATAACACTTAGAGTAGCTGTTCAAGTCGGCGTTGCAAAGTCATTCAAATGATATGCTTCATAACCATCGTGAGCGTGGCAGTGATGAAGTGCTAAGGTCAAGTGCCACTTGTTAATCGCAACCCTGCTGAGGGTGACACAACTGCCAGACTACCACACAGAGCTTCAGGAGGAAAAACCTGAGGAAAGGGAGAGAGGGAGAGAGGAGAGGGGGGGGATACTGTGTTTTGAAAGAGAAAACTCATCAAAAATCTGACCCAGTGCAGCCGGAGGGCTCCTTCCAACCATTAAGTAGTCGACGCTTCGGATCGATTATTCGATATAAACAGATTGGCGGCGACGTGTTTAATGAGCTGGGGAACATCACTAGAAACCCAGCCTGCAAAATCAGGAGTGCAGTGGACTCTTATACCGTCAGGAGGATGCTGGACTTGTCTCACAAGGAGTTTTATTCTGTAAGTGTTTATGGGGACAAACAAACAAACAAACAAACAAACAAAAACACAGTTCTAGTTTACTACAGCTCTCTTCAGGAAAACATAAACATGCAGTAAAGGAAATAAAAGACCTTTCTTCACTCACACACACACACACCCCTCTCTCTCCATATAGCCACCACAGTGTTTCTAAATCAGCTCTCGGAACTTGTAATTACCCGAACCACCACGTCTACAGCAGCCCGGTGGCGGTTTGGGAGGTTCAGCGCCCCCTGAAACTTCTAGCATGAAACACAAGTCACCTCCTGGATGGAAAAATAAACACACAACTGGATAATTAGCTTCTTAGAGTGTGTGTGTGTGTGTGTGGGGGGGGGGGGGTGAGATAACAGCCCACTTTGTTTTAATATCTCCCTTTCTTCCAGCACATCTCCGTTCGGGTTCCTGAGAGACGGGATTTCTGAGCTCCCACCTCCGAGGCGACCGAATCACGCTGAACACCTTCACCTGGTCCCCGGCGCGCACTTTCTCCCACCGTAACGGTTTCCGAAAGCCGGTCCGAGCCGGTCTTACCTTTGTACACCTGTCCGCGTGCCGACACCAGGAGCCCGAGCGCGGTGACGAGCCAAGTTAAAAGTTTATCCATGTCCTCAGTTCTCGGCGTGTGCGCGCCGACCCCCGCGGCCGAGAGGGAACAACGACAACTGCCGACAAACGTCGCGTCGCCTCCTGGAGTCGCTTCCGTCGGTGAAGTCCCGGTTCTCTCCCGGACTCGCTCCGACTGACTTCTCTCAGGTCTCTTCTCTTCCAGTAGGAGCTGGAATGAACTCTCTCTCTCTCTCTCTCTCTCTCTCTCCCCGGTAGAGGGTGGTGTTGGAGCTCTCGCGCTCCGACAGTTATGTGTCGGAGTAGTGAATGAGTCTGAGGAGCGCGCACAGTGGAGAGAGAGAGAGAGAGAGAGAGAGAGAGAGGGATGGAGAGAGGAGAGGCGCGCGCGCGTAATTGCGCGAGCGGCCACCACCAGACCGCCATGGTGAGAGCGCGCTGTCCATCCCCTCTCCTCTCCTCTCCTCCTAGACTGGGGCTCTGGGACCCACATAACAGGACCAATCAATTCACGGTGTGTTAACTGATTAAAACCCAACAAACTCCCAGGTGTTTTTTTAAATATCTATCATGTAAATGTGTTCCATCTTATCATTCATTTAGCAACGGCGTTCAATTAAACACACACACACACACACACACACACACACTCACACACTCTCTCTCACACACACTCACACTCAGACACACACACTCTCTCTCTCTCTCACACACACACACACACACACTCACACACACACACACTCTCTCTCTCACACACACTCACACTCTCTCTCACACACACACTCACACACACACACACAGACA
>JAQMYF010000008.1:4693192-4708505 GCA_030014195.1 Neosilurus mollespiculum
CACTCACACTCACACACACACACTCTCGCTCTCTCTCACACACACACACACACACACACACACTCTCACACACACACACACACACTCACACTCTCTCACACACACACACTCAGACACACACACACACACACACACACTCTCACACACACACACACACAAACACACACACACACACACACACTCACACACACTCTCTCTCTCACACACACACTCACACACACACTCACACACATACACACTCACACACACTCACACACTTTGTGTTTCCATTACTTCAGGGAACAATACATGGTTGTGCATTAATTTCCTGGAGATTTATTCTAACCCATCACCATCAGCACTACCAGAACCTTAACCTGAAAACATGCTTTCAGCTTAAAATGTAATCATTTACCTGATGGGGACTTGCATTTGAAGACAAGTCCCCATATCGTAATTATGTATACAGGTTCCGCGTGGCTCCGAACCATATTGGACCGCAGTGACATCATCTTATACTTACATTAACAACTTTTGGCAGATGTTCTTATCCAAAGCGACTTACATTTCTATCTCCTAACTGAGCCGTTGAAGGTTAGGGGCCTTGCTCCAGGGCCCAGCAGTGGCAGCTTGGTGATAATGGGACTTAAACCCCCAACCTTCTGATCAGTATCCCAGAGCCTTAACCACTGAGCCATCACTGCTGCACTGCCCCCTGTGTCTTGATGCCGTAATGGTGTTTGCCATCGAGAGGTGCTGACTGTCATAGACCGCAACATTTTTCAAAATGTTTGAAGTTTCTTACTGTACCACCGTCTAGCTGCCCCGTACCTGCCATGGTGTCCCCTCTCTCAACAGCGTTCAATGCAACCTCGTTAGAAACTTGTCACACCGTGTTTTCGCCCACTGCTCACAATTGGTTTGTCACACTGCTGACATTTCAAGTTGCTCGCAATCGCCTTCAAACGCACGTCTGTGTGAGTCTGCTTTGCTACATACCATCATCATATTTTGGCGGTTCAGGGTGGTTTGGAACCATGCTGAACCACTGTCAGAACCACCCCTTTTAGGCCAGCATTGTCCCCACAATGTGATGGATACCTGGACCACACACACACACACACACACTTTATAGGCACAATTATCATAACCAATTTACCCGCCAATAATGTTTTTGGAGAGTGGGAGGAAACCAGAGAACCCTGAGGAAACCAGTAGGGACACATGCATAAGGGCAGCCATGGTTCGACAAGTGGGTTTGGGACCAAAAGGTCGCTGGTTGGATTCCCAAACAAGCAGGAAAAATGTGTGGCGGTGAGGGAGTGAGCTGCACCTTCCCTTCCTCCACCCTTATGGCTGAAGTGCACTTGAGCAAGGCACCTAACCCCGAACTGCTCTCTGTTCGCTGCAGTGTGTGGCAACCCACTGCTCCGAGTTTACATGTGTGCTCACTTTGGATGGGTTAAATACAGAAGCTAAATTTCCCTTGCTGGATTAATGCAGCATATCAAAATCAAAAATATACATTATACCTTTTTATTCAGGGTCCCATGAGCTGTAAAGGCAGCGTCTACCTACTGCACCATCATGCCACCTCCTGGCTTATTACGTGACATGCTTGTACATTAAAGTATATTAAAGTATAACTCCCCAATAGGCAGTGGTGGCCTGGAGGCAGGGTGCTGGATTACTGACCCGAAGGTCACCAGGTTGTTACTTCTGTCCTCCCAGTGCAGCTAACTGGGTTACCAAAGGCCAGCCATGTCTCTCACTGTCTGTGGTGAGAGGAATGTAAAAGAAACATTGCTGTCATTCGTAAAGACTTAGCGTCAAAAGGTAAAGAGTTGCCATCAGTGTGTTTCTGCCCTGCGATGGCCTGGCGAGCTGTCCAGGGTGTACTCTGCCCTCGCCCAAAGTCGGCTGAGATGGGCGCCAGCCTCCCCGTGACCATAATTAGGATTAAGCGGCTCAGAAAACACGCGATGATGATGATTGAATTCCCCAATACAGCAGATGCAGTCGCCCAGCAAAGATATACTGTATCTACTATTTAAAAATAATTTTTCAATAATGTTTGGAACAAGTCTATAGGAGGTTGATGAAGTCATCACATCCAAAAATTTACCTCTTTAAACTAGTCGTGATAAGCATGCCAAATCAGATTTATTTGTTTAGGAGATGGTGAAAAACATGCTATATGATCTCATTTCATTCACTCACTCATTTGCCGAACCGCTTAATCCTACTAGGGTCACAGGGAGACTGGTGCCTGTCTCAGCCAACACTGGGGAAGGTGGAGTACACCCTGAACAGCTCATTAGACGATTCACACCGAGGGGCAATTTGGAACAGCCTAATGTGCAGGTTTTTGGACTGTGGGAGGAAACCAGTGTACCTGGAGGAACCCACACAAGCACGGGGAGAACATGCAAACTCCACACAGAAACACCCGAGCCTGAAACTCGAACCCAGGACCTTCTTGATGTGACACGGACGTGCTAGCCACCGTGGCGCTCTTGAGATGATCTGTAATACAAAACACACCATTAATGCATTCATTTTATGTTACAAGAAAACACAACATTACAAAGTCATTCAGCTTTTTATGTGCGCGATGTGTATTACACATTCCACAATTCCTTCCAGTATAGTGAGTTAGTCACCCAGCCATCATTTATATGAGGGTCACATATGGATAGTAAGTGGGCTGAAAAATGGGCCCCATCTAGGATTGTCCACAGGTTCCATAGTGGCCCCAAGTCAACGTTCCACGTGTGTAAGTGGGCCCCACCTTGATTATGTCTGGGCTCCATGGGCACCAAGTGGGCATGGGCTTAACTGGGGATCATGTGGGTCAACTTAGTGGGTTGCACATTGGTTAGCCCTGATGGGCTCCTATATGGGTCCTTGTTGGGCTACTAATCAGAAAGAAATTCATGGGGTCAGTTGACATAGAGTGACTATTGAACCCATGTGCAATTGTATATGGGGTATATTTTTTAGCATACTTACTAGCCACATTGTGGGGCCAGTGGTGCAGTGATCAGGGTGCTGGGCTCAGGACTGATATCAATATTACTGGCCAAGCAGGATGTTAGTTATATCCAATCAGAGGGAGAGGATTGACTTTAATTCTATTCTCTGGACTGTAAGTTATACACCATTCATATTATAATATATATATATATATATATAAACTTTACTCTTACCATAAAATACCTTACAGAAGAGGCATTTAGCATGGAGCTAGCTGGTAAACAGGAAGCCTGTTCCTTGCAGAAAGCTGATCAAATCACATTTGGTGTAAAAAGAGAGAAAACAAACCAAAAAAAATCTAATTCCTGAAAATCAAAAAATACTTTATTCCAAATGCTGTGCCTTTTGATGAAACAATATTTTTCTTTTTACTCTTGAGTGAAAGGTTATAAACAAACAAACAAACAAACAAATAAATAAAATACTGGCTAACATTAGCTTTTATCTTAGAAAGAGTCATGACCGTCTCCATTTTTTGTTGCTTTTGTTGTTGCTGTTGTTGTTGTTGTTGTTGTTGTGTTTTAGGTAACAGGATATGAGCTGATATCCTAGTAGTAGATTAGCCAATCAGAGTGAAGATCCTACTGCTCATATCTAATGAGCAAGAATAGAATAAAGACAATTTATCTAGTTAGTTCAAGTGCAGTAATCTGATTGGTTCAAGTGCTGTTTCCCCATGTGCATCACTTCGCTCATTCGAATTGGCCACTCGAAATTCTACTTTCTAATAAAAAAACAACACTTAAGGCAATTATATTACCATCACCATCGGTGGACATGGATAATGATGCTTTTCAGGACTATAACCTTTGGCTTTAAATATGAACACCGACATGAAAATGAAAAGGCAGAAGGGACACAGATTTCACCGGAAGCACTTTTAAGAGGAACGTACAAATTGATATGAGCCAGCTAGCCAGTGTGATAAAAAGTGGTTTCTTCAGTATTCCATTGCCGGAATAAAAAATAAACAGAACGTTTGCTCATACTGTGTCTGAAATGTCACTTACTGATTATAATAGAACTGATGTGTAGAAACAATATCGTGTAAGCCTGAGTATACAATCCCCTCTGTGAATATTGATACCGTGGGCAAAAGCCCACTTTAAAAAGAAGTCATAAGCGGGAAGCTTGAAACTCTAAGAAATGACACAGAGGCTTTTTCCATGCTAGATTGCTCAGGTCTGATAAGCTTAGAAGGCGCCGATGGTTTATGAGGACCTCTGCTTCAAATGTGTCCTGGGAACAAAACTATTATTAGCTTAGCTTGCAATTAAATACTCCATATGTCACAGCCACTGTTGTGTTTTCCTAAACTGTCATTTAATAGACAATGAGGCAACTTCTATTTTACAGAAAGACGGAAAATAGGTCGACGCATGAGCGCTGAGCTAGAACTAGTTTCCTGGTAGAAAGTTGGCTGATTAGAACCACACTCAAAATCCAGAACTCATTTATAGCCTTGCAACAATGTACCGTGAAGTTGCATTTAAATAAAGAAATAAAAAAAATAAAAAATAAAACCAAAAACACCCACTGACTTGTCGGCAAAACAGATATGTGGGTCACCCAGGAATTAATTTGTGGTTTGGATTGAAATAAATTGGTTGTTTTGTGCCCTGAAAGTCTTGGGTAATGCACTCTCTGTGTCTGCGGGTTTAAATTTTGGCACGATAAGACTTGACCACTGAGAAATGACCTTGGAATGAAACATCAACACCCACACACATACACACACACACACACACACACACACACACACACACAAAAATCCAGACTCAAAGTACAAACACTATACATTAGTTTGATTGCATGCTTGAGATGTCTTCTGCTAATTAGCCTTCTCTGGATAACACGCGCTCCCCCTCTCTGATCTCACCGAAGGGTCTAAGCATCATTGCTTGATTAGCTGATTGGTGGTCATGTTTGATATTTGTTATCATGCAGTGCTGATTACTGCAAATAACAGACCTGACCTTTTGCAAGGATGCGTCTTTGGAGTACGGTGTTAGCAAACCATACACGAGACACAGGAAGGCATATGGAAGTAAACAGCATCTCCATGACAATGCAGCCCGAACAGTTCGACATCCTCTGCACTTTGTATTTATTTATTTATTTTAAATTAAGGTCTTTTCAGGATTAACACATAAAGGGCAGTATTTTTTATTAATTTATTCAAAAAATTTTAACTGTATAAATAATGTATTTTTTATTATTATTATTTTATTTTTTTAGAAATAAGCAATTTTGAATAATACTACTGAATGCGGAATTTAAATTCTATCAGTGTCAGCATGCAGGAGTCGTCTGAGGTCATTTGGGAATGCTTACTTTAGATGTATTGTAGTGAAGTGTGTTTTTTTAAGGAGGATGTGGTGTAACATGATGGGGTGTAGTAACTGCAGCCGTCCCATAGAGGGAATGATTGTGTTCTAACTACAAATGAAAGAATAAAAATAGAAGTTTGATTACACTTACAGCACCCTTTTATGGTACAGTTCTAATTATATATATATATATATATATATATATATACACACACATACTGTATTAATCCTATAATAGGAATTAGGCTCTGCATTTAATCCATCCAAAATTAGCACACACATCCTGAAAAAATAAAACAACTCATAACATCTTGTCCATTGCTGATTTTCGTCAAGAGTAGCTGCATAGCTGTCAGCGTGTTTCTGCCCTGCGATGGCCTGGCGAGCTGTCCAGGGTGTCCTCTACCCTCGCCCAGAGTCGGCTGAGTTGGGCGGCAGCCTCCCCACGACCCTAATTAGGATTAAGCACTTCAGAAAATGAATGAATGAATATCATCAAATGGTGTTGGGGTTTCTCTTTTCAGAGTCAGGCACTTTTTGTACTGTAGTACTGGACTTAGGGTAGGGTCAGGGTATAGTGGTTAGGGTGCTGGGATCATGAGCAAGAGGTTGTGGGTTCTGTTAGTCCCCTATTGTGTTAAGACCCCTGGGCAAGGTCTTAACCATAAGTGTACCTCTGTCCACCCAGCAGTATGAATACTGGGAGGGTAACCTTCGAAGGACTAGTGTCCCATACAGGACTCCTAGTCGTTTCTTCAGGCTACAGAAAACGGGATAATCTCCGACCTGATGGCTCGGGTGTAAAAATCCCAACAGACTTTACCTTAAAGCCTACTGTTTCCATGGTGGAGAAAAGGGACATTTTTTTCCGGACAACAATATTCGTAGGGGACAGCACGGTGGAGGAGAGGTTAGCACGTCCGCATCACAGCAAGAAAGTCCTGGGTTCGAGTTTGCATGTTCACCCAGTGCTTGCTAGGCTTTTTTACTTCTGGGTACTCCGGTTTCCCCTAACAGTCCAGTGATATGCACAGTAGGCTGTTTCAAATTGCCCTTAGATGTGAGTGTGAATGGTTGTGTGCATGTTGGCCTTGAGATACATTGGCGAGCTGTTCAGGGTGTACTCTGCCTTCGCTCAGAGTTGGCTGGGATGGGTTCCAGCCACCCAGAAACTCTGGATGAATGGATATTCATAGAATGGACTTAGCTAAACCAATCCATCATGTTTCTATGACTTTAACTGGTAGCACCAGGGTCTCTGGTTTCAAGGTACATGGTTGTTTGTGATTTAGTTTAAGCGACTGTAGAAATAGTCACATAAAGATAATGCAATAATTATCCTGACAGATAACAGAACAACATTTAGACATGTAGCATAGTGGTACAGCAGGTAGCGCTGCTTGCTCTCGAATCAAAGGTCACTGGTTTGATCCTGAACTCGGAATACAGTCCAAGATGATTTTTAACTGTTCTTCAGTCGTTTCCTCCAAAATCCCAAAAGCATGTGTGTATGCATATAGTGTCTTGTAATGAATGGTGTCCCATCCAGTCTGTACTCACACTTCACCCCCAAAGTTTTCTGAATAGGCTCGAGACCCACCAGGACCCCAACACGAAGATAAGTAAACAATTATTCCATCATTTTCTATCGGGTGTCAAACTTTTTGTCACCTTTTCGCTTTTTTCACCTTTTGTTGTTGCTGGTGTTGTTGTTGTTGTTGTTGTGGACAGTTGACTATAAAAGTCCTACTCCTCTGTATCACATGAATCACATGAAACTTTGCGGACTTGCTCTTGTGGACAATAGCTAGAAAACCATGGAGCCCAATTTTGGATTTTCAAATCGGGAACAGAATTATGATGTCATAACTAAAAAAAAATTGTTCCAAGATGCGTGGACTGAATCGAATGGAATTTAGCGACATATCACGCAGCAATACCAACAATTCTACAGTGTCACATTTTTTACTTTTTGACCCAGATGGAGATTCGTGATTAAATTTCAAAAATTAAAGTCCTTCTCCACCGTTATTACTGACCGGAATCACATGGACTCTTATACTAGATTTGATGGAGCCAATTTTTTGATTTTCAAGCTGGAAATGGAAATATTGGCATTACCAGCTATGTGATCGGATCCAAATGCTTCACAGATATACCTCCGGTGTGTAGCTCAATTAATAATTAATATCACTGCAGAAATAACATTCCTGCAATATCCTGAAACAGTCCAATTATCATGTTGCAGGAGGCTTAAG
Organism: Neosilurus mollespiculum; assembly: GCA_030014195.1. NCBI lineage: Eukaryota > Metazoa > Chordata > Actinopteri > Siluriformes > Plotosidae > Neosilurus > Neosilurus mollespiculum. The sequence goes on from JAQMYF010000008.1 coordinate 4,700,796, forward strand.
GAAGACCCAGAAATATTGGCAAGACCTTCAACCACACTGAAGTACACACCCATACACAAGTACCATAATACACAACCCTCAAAATCCAGCAGTGGAGTAATAATAATCACCCTCCTCATCCTAAAGTCCCATACTGAGATCATCTCTGTGATTAAAAAGTCAATGAATATTTCAGCTGTATGACGAAACAGACCAGGGAACAACATTACACGATCCCTTTTTTAAAGTTTAATCATACAACGTCAAAAAGTGATCTCTAGGACAGAAGTATTTTTGTTGTCTGCTGTACATAAATAGAGATGAATATTACCTTTAGTTCCTCTTGAAATAATTTAATTAGCCGCCAGATTCAAAGAGAGGCGTGACAGCACTGACTTGGGTGATGGAGTGGAACTTTAATCAAATTTTAATCCCACTAAAACTTCCCAACGCCCCCAGACTATCTTTCTCCCACCAGCCCCATAGTTTCCATTTGCCTGGAATGATCGTAGTGAGCTCTCTCTCTCTGTGTGTGTGTGTGTGTGTGTGTGTGTGTGTGTGTGTGTGTGTGTGTGTGGTGCGTCTCCATGCTCTCTATGATCTATAGAATAAACACAATTCAACCAGCCATCTACTGTATTAACACATTACGTCTGTAACTAGACAAGAATTTCTCATTATTTGCACATGAATGAATTTTTTTCTTTGTATATACTACAAGGAAAAACAAGAAAAACATTTTAATGGTGTACTTTTTCACAATATTGCTCAAGTGAATCTGTGAATGTCTGTCATTCTCATTTAAGAATTATCCACTCAGAATAATGAATTATTATCCCAAGCTTGCGGACCAATCAGATTGTGCCATTTCGGTGTAGTATCTACTAATAATATTTGATTACTAAATTGGTAAATTAAACACTAGATGTTTACCCCCCACCCCCCAATGCCCCCAACACATACACACACACACACACACACACAAATTCATTTATTCATTTTCTATTTCGCTTAATCCTAATTAAGGTCGCAGGGAGCCTGGCGCCCATCTCACCCGACTCTGGGTGATACACACACACACACGCACACACACACACACACATGTGTATGTCACTGCATGATTATTAATTGTATTTCATTCCATTTTTGTCATTCCTCTCATTCCCTTAAAAATTGAAGATAGCAGATTCCATCAGAAGGCCGACGAAATGAGACTTAACAACTTTAAAAGCCTTGTGTGCGGTTTCGGTTTTTTTCCAATTACAGGAAATGTGTTCGCTGCAAGATTCTGCGGTTGGAGTGTTCTCTTGATGATTAGCATCAGCGGTGTTAGCAATCAATAACACCACCCATAAATTACATAACAGTAGTATGCGTGTGAGTGTATAAGCAAGCAGAATTAATGATCTGGATTTGTCCTGTCCTGTGTTAAAAGCTGTGTGGTGTTAAGCTCACAGATTTACCAGGGCTACAGTACAAGACTAAAATAGAGATGATCTCCATCTCTCAGGACTTCAGTTAACAACACAACAGCACACACTATAGTTATCTAATGTTCATTACCAGCTTTGAGTGACTCTATCTCAGCTTATTATGGTTAACACTAAGGCATTTAAATTTAGGACACTTTTATACACTAACCATGCTAAACCCATGAAAAAAAACATGCTAACCATGTAATTATGTATAGATTTGGATAAGTTTAACGGCAAACTGTATAAATTTTCATTTCCATAATGATTAACAGGACGACACGGTAGCATAGTGGTTAGCATGTGCACAAGCAGGTCCTGGGTTTGAGTCCCATGCTTCTGTGTGGAGTTTGCATGCTCTCTCCGTGCTTGCATGGGTTTCCTCGAGGTACACCAGTTTCCACCCCCCATCCAAAGACGTGCACATTAGGCTAATTGGCTGTTCCAGATTGCCCCTAGGTGTGAACGTGATTGTGAACGGTTGTGGGTGTGCTAGCTCGGCTATGGTCTTGTGAGCTGTTCGGGGTGTACCCTGCCTTCGCCCTGTGTCGGTTGAGATAGGCTCCAGCCTCCCTGCAACCCAAGTTGGATGCCCTCTAGGCAAAGGTGGGGTAGACCCAGGGGGTAAAGTGGGCCGGAGCGTTCCGGAGCTGAGCTTCGCCACCTTAGACAAAGAAATAAATAATTTTTAAAATTCCTACTCGGACTACAGATCATTTTCGCATCCAATAAATCAAAACATAACATCACCCTCTGCTGCCCCGCCTTCGTTAACACGCGGCATCTTCCCACCACAGTGTTTTTCTTGGCTCGGTGCGATTTGTACTCTTCTGAATAGCGAAGTCTCTTCTGGAAGAGGCATGGACCAATGAGAGGAGGCAGAAGCGGCCTCCAGGAGGAGAATTGGTCAAATCGAACACTTGGAAGAACGCACTGCAAATCAATTCCAGAAGAGGAAGTGTGTTCTTCAGACTGTTTGATTTGATCAATAATTCCCCCGGAAGCGCTTCTGCCTCCTCCCATTGGTCCGCGCCTCTTCCAAATGCCTCTTCGCTGTTACTGGTGAGATTGTAATGTTCACTAATATTTATTAGTTTAGTCAGAGTGTGATCTGAGGATGATTTAGATTGCTGCATTGTCACATCCTGTTTAGTTTCTCTTATTCTCAGATATATTTTCTCCTTGCGTTTGGGTCATTCCATGTCATTTCAACACAGAATCAGCCGCCACGACTCTCATGAATTTCATGAAACGTTCAGGAATGGTTGGGACCCATGAAAAATGTATAGAACTCAAATATTTTTGCAAATGGCCTTATTTAGTGAGAGAGGCGCTAATGAATGTTTGACTAATTACTGCAACATCACGAATTAAAACGTGTATATCTGTGAAATTATAGCACCTAGAGAGTTCTAATTTGGGGTGTGGGTGCAGAATATGGTCTAGATGTGCCTTTTGTGGGTTACGTGGGGCTGCCGGTGGGATTTAATTATTTAATGGTTTTGATTTACTGTTTTAGGAAATGAAAAATACTGTAGAATATCATCACTGTCACACTTCCCAATATTCAAATTTCAAACAGCCAAATTCATGACTTCTTTTCACTTAATTGTTAAATCTTAATTACCTGTCAAATCCCATTTTAACCACTGGGTAGATCCTGAACAGATCACCAGTCTATCCCTGGTCCAATACATGCACACACACACACACACACACACACACACACACAAAACGTAGTTGGGGTACTTCACTGCAAATCCTCAGGCACATTTGAGATAACTATACAAAGCTTTCAGTCCTCCACGTAGCACCTCCTGTAGAGGTTTCAGGAGTGGATTATGTATTATATGCAGTCCCTTATCCAGTGGATGACATGCCAGCCTTCTGAGGTTCTTGAGCATGTACATTTCTACTGGAATGCTCTGCAGGTCATTAAAATCCACATTGAGGAGCTCCAAATCAGTCAAGTGGCACAGAGTCCGAGGTAGTGTGTGGATGTGGTTCCCTTCCACTATCAGAATCTTGAGTTTGATTAGGTCCTGGATCTGGTTGGCAATGTTCTTCAGTAAGTTGTAGGCCATATGCAGGAACACAAGCTCCTTCATGGCATAGATGCAAGCGGGGACATGTGACATACGGTTGTGGCTCAGGTTAAGTTTGGCCAGCTTGTGCATGGAGACCAGGCTTCCTGGGAGCCCTGTCAGCTGGTTATCGGCAAGGCTGAGAACCTCTAGATTGGCACAGGAGCTCAGCTCCTCGGGCACCTCACTGAGACGGTTGCAGTAGGCAAAAAGTACCTTCAGGTTTCGAAGGAGCCCGATCTCAGGGGGAAGTTTCTCCAAATCGTTTCCCCATATGTTGAGCACCACAAGGTTCTTCAGATTTCCCAGGTCAGAAGGTAAAGAGTTCAGAGCGTTAAGGGACAAATTGAGTTTACCCAGTTCATGGAGTTCCCACAGGTCAGCTGGAGCCTCATCCAGGCCCCTCATGGACAGACTCAGGGTGTTGTAGCCAAGGTGCATAGTGGCATGTTTGCGGAGGTGCTCTGCAGAAGACAAGTTTTTCTCACGGCTGCCTTTGCATCTCTTCTGCCGTTTTACATCACCAGACGTGCTGTTTTTAGATGGCCATACCTCCCAGAACCTTGGAGCGACTTCTTGATGAGATTGTTGCTGAGCTATCTTTTGCCTTAGAAGAAACATTGAAGATATGATTTCCCTAATGAACGTGAAGGTTGTTTCACAAGCTGTTCAGCGGCGGGATGAAGTTTCTTCAGTTGGAGACACTTTTTCAGACATTGTCAGCGTTGACACTATAACAGTGAGACATTTATCAGGAATTCAGCTAAACAATATCGATAACAGCTAAAGACATCCAGCTTACCCAAGAGAGCTGAGCTGCTTTGTTTTTTTCAGCCGCAGGGACTTGTGGGCCTTACAGAAGTTAGAGAATGTAGTTTTCAATATTAACCGCGGTGTCCGTGTGAACTCAGGAAACTTTTTCTTCCCTTTAGGCTGAGCGGAGCTGTGCAGATGTGTATGAGTCGGGGTGCTTCGTTGTCCTGATGAAGCTTTCTTTGCAGCACATAGTGGCAGCACAACCCTCTTGTTTGTGCCCCCCCCCCCCTCCCTCTCTCTCTCTCTTAGCAGCTGTCACTGTCACTATGGCTTAGAGCTAACCAGTCCCTCAGCCAGGGCTGCTTAGCATCATGAGACAGCCAGACACTAAATCATTCTCTATGCACTTCCAGCACACACACACACACACACACACACACACACACACACACACACATAATTCTAAATTGTGTACAGTATCATCATTCACCAGTGTGTCATTCACCAATGTATAGTTTCTTTAAATATTAGTTATAAAGTGTAATTCTTCATGCAAACCACCTAAATATCCCCGAAATATCTAAAACATCATGTATTCCTATCATTATGGGGAGATTTGTTCCCAACAAAGAAATAAATACGGAATACACAACCCTCTTCTTAAGCAAATAAGTGTAAGAACGTTGTGTACAAAATATGTATTCGATCCTTAACGCTAACGTTAAACCAAAACAATCTCAAGCTCGTCTATGTGTGTGAGCTACTTATGGAAACAGGGACTTCGCTGTAGAAACACTCGATCACTGTCTGAAAAAAGCAACAGATCTTAGCAGCATTAGTCCTGCAGCTACACTGGATAAACCTTGTGGCAGACAAAGACTTAACAAACCTAGTCTGGATGGCAACAGTTACAGGCAGTGATGAACAAAAACACTGAGATCTTTCACCACAGTCGATGCCTGTACCTCTTATCTTATTCGCTCCAAAGTTGCATTACTCATCACTCATCTCATCTGGCAAACAGCTTCATCCTACTAGGGTCGTGGGGAGGCTAGGCGGTGTACACCCTGAGCAGCCTGCCAGACCATGACGGCACAAGCATTCACACTCACTCTCAAACCTTGGGTCAATTTGAAACAGCCAGTTAGCTGGTTAGTTAATGTGCATGTCTTTGGACTGTGGGAGGAAACTGGATCACCCGGAGGAAACCCATGCAAGCACGGGGAGAACATGCAAACTTTTTTTGTTCACTCATTTTTGGCACTAAATCAGAATAATGGATTTGACAGAACAATTGCACTCTGGGATCGTCTACATTACCAACATACATTAAACACAGCGCCAGTCAATACAGTGTGAACTGTTTAATTCATTCATTCATTCCATTCATTCATTCATTTGCTGAAATGCTTAATCCTACATGGGTCACAGGGAGGCTCAAGCCTATGTCAGCCGAGTACAAGCGAAGCTATTTGGAACATATAGCCAGTTAGCCTAGTGTGCATGTCCAGGAGGAAACCCACGCAAGCACTAGAAGAACATGCAAACTCCACACAGAAATGCCCGAGCCCAGGACTTGGACCCAGGACCTTCTTGCTGTGAGACAGATGTGCTAAGCATTACACCACTGTGCCGCCCTTTGGTATTTGGACTGTGGGAGGAAACCAGAGTACCCGGACAAAACCCACTCAGACTCCACACACAAAAATGCCCTCGCTGGGCACGGGTCTCGAACCCAGGACTCTCTTACTGTGAGGTGGGTGTGCTAAACTACGACCTGCTGTCCAGGGAGCACCCTGCCTGAGCCCAAAGCTGGCTGAGATAGACTGATGGGGTAATGATTTAAAATCCTTGTGTCAGTACAGAGGAGAAACACTAATCTGCACTGGTTATACAGCAGGTTTATAAACTAAGTTAAATCATTACTCATTTCTTATTTTGTGGATTACAAGTCCAGTAAACGCGTAGTTGTCACCATGGTGCGGAATATTACAGCCACTTCTCACTGCATCCTGACAGGTTTGTCGTGCTGCTTTCCTTTACGCTGTCTTACTCTGTTTGTCTACATCTGTGCCAAATGAGACTCTACCTGCTGCCATCCCAGCACTCTCACTCTGGGTGTGTGTCTGAATCAGTGTGTCTGTGTGTACGCTTATGCATTTACAATCACAAAGACCCAAAGTCTGAGGGGATAACAGGTTTATAATGAACAACTATTCTGGGTTTCAGATCATCTTCAAGCCCTAGTATTACATCATTAATCCAAAAAAAAAATACTGGGTGGCACCGTGGCTTAGTGGTTAGCACGTCCACCTCACAACAAGAAGGCCAGGGCTCAATTCCCAGCTTGGGTGTTTCTGTGTGGAGTTTGCATGTTCTCCCCATGCTTGCATGGGTTTCCTCTGGGTACTCTGGTTTTCTCCCACAGTCCAAAAGCATGCACAGTAGGCTAATTGGCTGTTCCAAATCATGCCTACGTGTGAGCGTGAGCGTTAGTGTTGGCTTAGAAAATGAATGAATGTATGAATGAACTAAAATACTGTACAAAACTCCTTTCAGTTAGAATAGAAAATACAAACCACTCGCTCATTCATTTACTGAACCGCTTAATCCAATTAGGGTCGCAGGGAGGCTGGAGCCTATCTCAGCCATCACTAGGCAAAGGTGGTGTAAACCCTGAACAGCTCATCAGGCCATCACAGGGCCCACACACACACAGTCACTCACACCTAGGGGCAATTTGGACCAGCTGATTATCCTAATGTGCAGTCTTTGGACTGTGGGAGGAAACCGTAAGAGTACACCGAGGAAACCCATGCAAGTACAGAGAGAACATGCAAACTCCACACAGACATGCCCTCGCTGAACCTTTGACCTTCTTGCTGTGAGGTGAATAACTTTAAGACTGAACCATATTTTTTAACGGTTTTCTTAATATAAAGATACTGAATTCTTCTAAATCAATAACAAACTAGTAAATGTGATCAATAATGATCAAACTGTGCTTATTAATTCATTCATTCCATCTCAGGGCACGACACACACATTCACACCTTAGGGCAATTTTAGAGTCATTGATTCATCGCTCAGGATGGTTTATTTGACTGATTGATTGATTGATTGATTGAATGATTGATTGAATGATTGATTGACTAATTGTTGTATAGAATTGATATGTACAGAAGAATGGCACTTTAGAATAAACCAGGGATCCTGGAGCTGTATGAGGGCACACTACCTGATATCCTGCTTAAATTGTAGGGCTTATTCTTATACAAAACACACTACGTCCATAGATTTAGTTTCAACATTTGTGCCACGGTGGATTTATTTGGCATTCCTTTAATTCATCTCATGTTATTTTCTGAACTGCTTTATCATTTATTAAGGTAACAAGAAGGCTGGAACCCAACCCCCCC
>JAQMYF010000008.1:4729607-4770865 GCA_030014195.1 Neosilurus mollespiculum
ACAAATATTTATACCCTGGAGTTTTTTTTATAAGTCTTACCAATATATTTGTACATTTTTGTGAAATCCTCTGTTCTGAGGGGAAAGTCCACCGCACCTTTGAAACCCAGGAGGGTGGGAACTTCCGTATCAGATTTATTTAAAGGTGCGTAGATAAACTGGTTTAACTCAGACGAGGTGCGCAGTCGAATCTCAGAGACTATTTCTCCTTTATTGCAGTCTCAAACATTAAAGGTAAGACTTTCTAGAATGCTCAGAATTTGTGCAAGATATAATACTCTAATAATAAAATAAGTTCACTCACTTGGATCGTATAGTTCATATGCATAGTGTCTATCAGTCAACGTGGCATTTTTACAGTTAAGCAATGGTCATTTTTTTTAAATCCCTTTTTACACTGCAGAATAATGAAGACTCTGGTCCTGACTCTGCTTCTGGCCTTGATGCTGATGAGTGGTGAGAGTCAAAAGGGCTTTAAATAAACATTTAAAATAAAATTAAATATTGCTATGATAATGTTTGGGGCAGCGGTGGCTCTGTGGTTTAGCTGCTGGTTTACTAATCTGAAGGTCAAGGGTTCAAGCCTCACTATCACCGAGTTGTCACTGCTGTCCCCCCAAGTGCAGCTAACTGGGTTATCAAAATCCAGTCATATTTCTCACTGTCTGTAGTGAGAGGCATGGAAAAGAACCTTGCTGTCATTCATAAAGAGTAGGCCACTGGGTTGCCGTCATCATGTTTCTGCCCTGCGATGGCCTGGTGAGCTGTCCAGGGTGTACTCTGCTCTCGCCCAGAGTCGGCTGAGATGGGCGCCAGACTCCGTGCAGCCCTAATTAGGATTACGCAGGAATGATAATGTGTATCAGTAAAACACTTTCACAGCTGATGATCGCATTTCATCAATATGCAGCGACAGACTGTATGTTCTTTCACTGATGTTGTTGTTATGCAGGAGGGAGAACACATTGTACATTAAAGTGATATCAAAATCCGGTCATTCGGCTAATTTTAATAATGCATGAATGAATGAATGAAAGAAAGATGCATAAACAGGCTTTAGAAGGGATGGCATGGTGGCGCAGGGGTTAGCACGTCCGCCTCACAGCAAGAACATCCTGGATTCCAGTCCTGGACTCGGCTTGGGTGATTCTGTCTGGAGTTTGCATGTGATTGTGTGGGTAATTTGGTTTTCTCCCACAATCCAAAGGTGTGCACGTTTGGCTAATTGGCTGTTCCACATTGCCCCTAGGTGTGAGTGTGAGGGTGAGTGGTTGTGTGCGGGTGTGTTGGCCTTGCGATAGGCTCCAGCCTCCTAGTAGGATTAAGCGATGTGGCAGATGAGTGAGTGTGTAAGAGAGTAAGAGACGCTTTAGAAGTATTTTATTCTTGCAGAAAGTTTATTATGGAATTTATTCTATGTTTATTATTAATAGCTTGTTTTCATCTATTTTGGTTTCTACTTTGTTACAGGTTCTGCTCTGAAGTGCAAACATTGTATTGCATCTTCTGGTGGCAGCTGTATTACCACTACTGAAACCTGCGGCTATAAGAAAGACACCTGTGTCTCCGCTTATTTCACCATCAATCCCTGTATGTCTCCGCTTGTGGTTTTAATGTTCACTGTGCCTCTGAGCTTTGCTTTGCTTTGTTCACACACACACACACATACACACACATACACACACACACACACACACACACATACACACATACGCACACACACACAAACACACGCGCACACCCACACAACACACACATGCACACACCCACACCCACATGCACACATCCACCCACACCCACTCACACACACACTCACACACACACACACACACACGCACACACACAAACACACACACACAAACACACACACAGTTAAGAAAATAAGTGTAATAAGAAATACAAAAACGTACATGGGCTAACAAATGTGCTTCCTTAGTAATCCACCAAAACCCCGCCCCTCTCCCAACTCCCAAACACCCCCCCACACGTTACATATACAGCAAAACACCTGGTGTTAAGTTCACACTCTGAGTGTTCATCTGAGTCCTAATAAACCTATATACACTGTAGGGAGTTAACTGAACACTCTGGGTCTTAATTCAGCACTGGGAAGTTTGTTGTGCATCCCCTCTAAACCCCACCCATACCTGCAATGATTTAAAGCATGTTAACTATATCAGGTTATGCATAAGGATTTAAACTGACTACTGAATGTTCTTTATTTCCTCAGATGGTCATTTCAGGAGATGCATCTCTATGTCAGACTGCCGCATTCTACAGGGAAGTGATTACATTAAGGCCCGCTGCTGTCAGACCGACCTTTGCAATTAACCGAGTCCTGGACCTTACACGTGCTTCATACATTATACTGTATGATGGGATGGAAACATCAGTAGAATATTCACTTCTGTATCTGGGTCTGTTTTATTTAAATAAAGCCTAAAAATCCTGTACTTAAGAAATGTATTTTAAATAAAGTCTTCACATCAGCAATTTTTCCGTTTTAATTCATTTTTGCGCACAAAATCGGACTTACTGTATTACGCACGATGGGGTAGTGGTTAGCACGTTCACCTCACGGCAAGAAGGTCCAGGATTCGAGTCCTGGGCTCGGTTTAGGTGTTTTCGTGTGAAGTTCACATGTTCTCCTTGTGCTTGCGTGGGTTTCCTCCGAGGACCCCGGTTTTCTTCCCCAGTCCAGAGACATGCACATTAGGCTAATTAGCTGTTCGAAATTGCTCGAAATCAGATGAAAGATCTTCTCATTCTTTCGGTCACTACCCAAAGCTCGTGACCTTACGGTGAGAAGTTCTGTCATCCGGGAGGAGCTCAGAGTAGAACCACTGCTTCTCCGCGTTGAGAGGAGCCAGCTGATTTCACCTCTCGTCTCACGTGATCGTTGACTTTGCATGTCCCTTCCTGTGTGAACGAGGCTTAAGTGGAGGAAAGCGAAATTGCATAGCTATCTAAAGATCCCTGAAAAGAGAGATGAACTCGCACCCACACCTGGGGGCAATTTGTAACAGCCAATTAGCCTAATGTGCATGTCTTTGGACTGAGGAAGGAAACTGGAGTTCCCAGAGGAAACCCACACAAGTACAGGGAGAACATGCAAACTCAACACAGAAAAACCTGAGCCCGGGACTCGAACCTAGGACCTTCCTGCTGTGAGGTGTATGCGATAAACACTACAACACTTTTCTGTTATTATATACTTTGTTTTTTGTTTTTTTTGTTGGCTGATTCTTAAATCCTGCTCACATTATTTTCTGACACTGATCCTGTAAATACGATGCCCGAGATGTGGGTTGTTCTTTGTAACAAAAGTTGGCGTCACAGTGTAATCAGTTCCCGTGGTAATATTCCTCCTATGAATGGATCTTACTGTAAACTGTAGCCTCTGTCACCCTAAAATGAGATGAATGGGGAGAGGACTCTGTTAGTGAACACTCTTCTGTGGATTTTATTACTGTTATAAAATCTAGTGTGATCCAAAATAATAATACAAATCACAATAAAAGACAATTATTACCAGAACAAATAGAACAGTGTAATATAACACTGTGGGAAACCTTGCACTAAGAAGTCAGGTGTAAAATATATATATGTACATTGTTTGTGGTGGGGTGGGGGTGGGGGTGTCTTTATTTCAGGCTGCAAAGCCAAAAAAAAAAAAGTAAGATATATATATATAGATATATTTATAATATTTACTTGTTTATTTATTTATTTTTTGGTGGCACGGTGGCGCAGTGGTTACCATGTCCGTCTTACAGCAAGAAGGACTGGGTTCTATTCCCGGTCTTGGGCATTTCTATGTGGAGTTCTCCCTGTGCCTGATAGGGTTTCCTCCAGGTACTCCGGTTTCCTCCCACAGTTCGATAGCATGCACAGTAGGCTAACTGGCTGTTAAAAATCACCACTGGGTGTGAATGTAAATGTGAATAGTTGTATGTGTGTTGCCTTGCAGTGGCCTGGCGAGCTGTTCTGGGTTTACTCTGCCCTCGCCCAGAGTCGGCTGAGATAGGCCCCAGCCTCACCGCGACCCTAATAAGGATTCTTTCCCAGTCTTGGGCATTTCTCTGTGGAGAATAAAGTTACTAGCCTACTGTGTACTCAATAAAGTTAAGTCTAAGTCTAAGTCTTTGTCTATTCACACTGTATACCTTTAATAAATGTTCTCTTAAGAATTACACTGAAACTGAAAATTATCAAAGGGATTTAGACAATTCTGACGATTTTTACAGTAAGCTCGGTCCCATGAATGCTTAAAGTGCTTCTTCTTCTTCTACATCTTTAATTCTAACACTTCTTTCATATGGCCAGTGGTATCTCAATGGCCCTTACCTCTGTGCTGCAGTGGTACTTATTCATGGCTGACCCTGCAATCTGACCCTAAGTTCCTAACAAACTGAATAAAAAGAGACGTTGACACTACAGCAACAGTTCCCAAACGTGTTGTCTAATGCTGATAAATATTTGCAAGAAATGATGAAATGACCTTGAAAGTTGGTGGTGGGTGTGTGAAGCAGTAAGGGAGCAGTGTGAGTGAATTGGGTAAATGTGTGTCAGTCAAGGTCTTTTTTTAATGTTTGTTTTTGGAAATGTTCCCTGTTTGCACTGTGAGGCAGTGTTTGACATGGCAGTAGTTATTGTTGGATTTGTCATTCTGCATTCGGAAAAGCAGAGAAACTCTTGCTGATTGGTGTATCTTGGGAAATGCCAATGCACCGGACGTACGAACAACGTATTAGCTGAATTTAGGAAAAATTGTCACACATGTACAAATTAACCTGCATTAAGGGTTTACAATAAAAATTTAAATGCAATTTTGCAGTTCTCATGTTGTGATAAAAATCATAATATGAAACTAAAATAATATCTGCTATGTGTTCTTACGGCGGCTCGGAGGCGCAGTGGTTAGCACGTCCACCTCTCAGCAAGAACACCTGGTTTTGATTACTGGGCTCAGGGCGGCTCTGTGTGGAGTTTGCATGTTCTCCCCGTGCTTGTGTGGGTTTCCTCTGGGTACTCCGGTTTCCTCCCACAGACAAAAAAATGCACAGTAGGCTAATTGGGCTGTTCCAAATTACCCTTAAGTGTAAGTGTGAATGGTTGTGTGAGTGTTGGCCCTGCAGTGGCCTAGCGAGCTGTCCAGGGAGTACCCTGCCGTCGCCCAGAGTTGGCTAAGATATAGACAGAATATTCTTTATGATTAGAAAAAAATATTTATTATGCAAACAAATACATGTAGACTCCCGAGTGGTGCGTCAACAAGGTGCGTGACTATCAACCGCTAGATCGCAAGCTTGAATCCAGGTTGACGCCACAGCCATCCGTGACCAGGAGTCCATTGGAGCTAATTGGCGGAGCTCTCACTGGAGGGAGGGACGGCATACGCTCACTTCCCTGTCACTCACAGCGATCACCAACCAATCATGGGCCTCTGTGAGCTGATTCGTACGAGGAGGTGGTACTTTCCCTCCGAGTGTGTTAGGCCGCCCCCAAATATGCATGCGCAGCTGTTTGAAAAGAGGCGGGTGGTAGCATTGCATGCCACGGAGGGGGCATGTGCATGCTTACGCCCCTCCCTGTTTGATGGTGGTCCTGTAAAAAGAAAGGCAATACTTGACAGGTGGGAATTGGATATGACTAAAATAAGGGAAGAAGGGGGGGGGGTGATTCCGTTGCATTCCACAGGTGGGTGTAGAGAATGTTTGTGGTTCTTTGGCAGTAACACTGGGCTAAGATTGCTAAAAGTCTTTGCAGAAAGTTTTTGGACACTTTGACCACTAGTAGGTGCTGTAAGTAATCTTGTTTGTCTTCACTCCACCCCACTGTGATAGCAAGTCAGATCAGGATAGATCTGAACAATGCTTTTGGCTTGATTGTAGCCCGATGAGTGAAGTGAGGATTCTAGCATAAAAAAAACTCCTGTCTTTAAGCGGGGTGAAAATCCCACTGAAGCTTCATGACCTGCCACTAGGAGGTGTTTTCAGACCAAATGTCATTAGAACAGTACAAGAGTTCAAGGGACAAAGTTAGTAAGCAGGGTCAATAAAATAGATTAATGGATAGAGAAGCGGCTTTGGGACTGAAAGGTCGCTGGTTCGATTCCCGAACCAGCAGGAAAAATGTGTGGCAGTGGGGGAGTGAGCAGCACCTTCCCTTCCTCCACATTCATGGCTGAAGTGCCCTTGAGCAAGACACCTAACCCCCAACTACTCTCTGGACGCCCCCAATGTGTGGAAGCCCACTTCTCCGAGTGTGTGTGCTCTGTTTACGTGTGTGTGCTCACTTTAAATGGGTTAAATGCAGAGAAGATAATTTCCCTTGCAGGATTAGTACAGTATATCAAAAAAATAATTTTTATATTAAATAAAAATTATATTTTTTATAATTAATATTATAAATATTTTTATAATAATAAAAAAAATTTGTCAGAGGCCACTAATGAGGGAGGGGCCACACTACACTAGCTCTCAGTGCATGAATGATGATTGGTGCTACATGTAGACACGTCTGGCATGACGTGGTTTTAGCCTAGCACTGCTACGTTCCTCCTAACATTGATTATTAAATATTATGTAGCTAGTATTGCTAAAAAAGCTTGGTAGGTCACATATTAACTCTGCACGATGCTGAGAAAATAGTGCATGTTGTCATTATTTTGGCCTTTTCGTTTGCAGTAACAGATGAGTAGTTCGTTGATTATTCACGAATTCGAGCTCTTGTTTTGACTGTCCAGTCTTTTGTAGGTAAAGCCGTTTGATCAGTGGTCACAGTTTCTGTAATTAGCTTCTGTAATAATATTCTTCCTGTAAATGGGTCTTACAGTAAACTGTAGCCTCTCTCCCACTCACTCACTTGCCAAGCCGCTTAATCCTATTAGGGTCACAGGGAGGCTGAAGCCTATCATAGCTGACACTGCGTGAAGGCAGCGTACACTGTGAACACCTCGCCAGACCATCACAGGGCAACACACACACACACACACACACACACACACAAACACACACACAACCATTCCCTGTGGGAAAAAACCCGGAGTACCCAGAGGAACCCCACACAAGAACGGGGAAAAAACATGCAAACCCCACGCAGAAACGCCCGCACCCGGGACTCAAATCCGGGACCTTCTTGTTGTGAGGTGGACATGCTAACCATGCCCAGTATTAATTCAAAATAATTCAGATGAGGACTGGGCATCTTAATTGAGAATAATTAAACACAAATAATATTTTTGAGGGTGTGTTGAAGGCTGTTCGATGAAAGCTGTTCAAGATTGAATCTGATTCTTTTAGTGCACTGTGATTTAATTAGGCTAGACAGAAGTTTCTACACTCCTTGATGTATATTTTCAATTTCTGCTTATCTAATGTCTGGGTTTTGATTGCCATCTGCTTAAAGCATCCCTTAGGCCACCTATGACAGTCACAGTGGGGTGGAACAACTGATCTGTCTCAGTATAAAGTGACAAAAGTGAAACAGGAAAACCTGCATCCAGCAAATCGTACTTCTACAAATTTCACATCTGGTATATAAAAGGGAACGTTCTGCTGTAAATAGTGGATTGCTAGAATGGAAATGGAAGTCGTTAGAACGTCACTAAGTGGTCTATTCCAGTTCATCCCACAATAAGGAGACACCCTCTCACTCATTTGCCAAACCACTTAATCCTACAAGGGTTGCGTGGAGGATGGAGCCTATTAGGAGCCTCTCCCAGCCAACACTGGGCAAAGACGGGTACACCCCGTCCACTTGCCAAACCATCACAGAGCAACATATTCACAAACATCCACACTCACATTCACACCCAGAGGCAATTTGGAGCAGCCACTTAGCCTAATGAGAATGTCTTTGGATTGTGGGAGGAAACCGGAGTACCCAGAGGAAACCCATGCAAACATGGAGAGAACATGCAAACTTCAAACACAAACGTCCTCGCCAAAGTCCAGGGATCTAACCCAGGACCTGTGCTAAATAATACGCCACCGTGCCGCTCAATAAACAAACAGTGATTTATAGATTTGTGTTATATTGCAGACAGCAGCATGGGGCCAAGATATGAATCTTTTGTCTAGTCAACATCCATTTATTAATATGCATCCATTCCTTCTTGAAAAACGTTCAAAAAAATTACGAATGGAAAAATTCTGAGCTCGTAATCAGGTGAAATAAGGATGTACTGACGTCAGCTGAAATTGGTGAGGTCAACAGGTGCTTGCAGTCATGATGTGGTACAAAAGCACAATTCAGGAAATCCTAAGCCTTTTTAATGTTCCTCTTTCTCTCGATAGGAAGGGATTTGGATAGAGGAATTTTTTTTGCCTAAAAAGGGGCAAGGGCACAAGCCTAAGTTGAACATCTGCAGTCTTTCAAACACCTCTGCATTAAGAACCGTCACTCATTTATAACAGATATACCCACATAGGCTTGAGGTTAGGGTCAGACCCCATGGCCTAACCCTAACCCTTAGGCAAACCGTTGTAAAGCACTGCAATATGGAATTACATCCACAAATGCTTTTGAAGCTTTATGTTTACTGTGCACAGTCAGCTTCTCTGTGCTTGGTGGCACCAGCGAGAAAAATGTGTAGCGGCGAGGGAGTGAGCAGCACCTTCTCTTCCTCCACATTCATGGCTGAATTGCCCTTGAGCAAGGCACCTAACCCCCAACTGCTCTCCAGGGGCCGCATTGTGTGGCAGCAAACTGCTCTGAGTGTGTGTGCTCAGTGTTTACATGTGTGAGTGTGTGTGTGTGGGTGTGTGTGTGCTCACTTTGGATGGGTTAAATGCAGAAGTCAAATTTTCCCTTGCGGAATTAATAAAGTATAAAATGATAAATAAATAAATAAATGATACAAAGACATGGCTGTAGAAGAAGAGGATGCAGGTAGTGGAATAACCTGCTTGCAGTTCTGACCTGTCCTCAATACACAATGTTTAGCAAATTTTAATAGGAAACACTTAAGATTTAGGTAATACGAACAGTGGTTTCTCTGTGAGGCCGTATCTTGCTAAAACAGTGCAGTAGCCGTGTTTAGTTGCTGTGTATGTTAAACACACATAATCCTCCAACATGCACTGGATCTAACCTACAGTACAGCAGTAATTCATCTTTATATGAAGTGAACTCTGACTGCTGTCTGGATATTCTCAGCTGGATTACATCTCTGGCATTCCTTTCTCTTAGCCACGACCCCATGTTCCGCTTTTTCCGGACGGCTGTGTTTACACAGAGAACATGAGGAGCTCTCCCTCAAAGGATCTGGCAGAGCAGCTGTAGTTCTACAGAACCCTTCAGCCACTTTAACGGCAACATGATCTCACATGAATTGCTAAAAATAAGAAAATTTACTTGAAAGATTGTTCCATTTTGCCATGCGTAATTATTTAACCTGCACAACATTTACTATTTCCATCTTTTTTCGTATCTGGTTGCAGCTGAAATGGGTTTCCTTAGGACAGGGTCTGGGTTCACCCTTAGAGATAGGGTGAGCTTGGGGTAGAGCTGCCGCTCCTCTGCTTTGAAAGGAGTCTGCTGAGGTGGTTCGGGCATCTGATTAGGGTGCCTCCTGGTTGCCTTGCTTTAGAGGTTTATACAGAACAGGCAGACCCAGAACTCGCTGGAGGGATTATATATCCTGTCTTGCATAATGCATTTGGATTCCGCAGGAGGAGTTGGAGAGTGTTGCAGGGAAGATGGAAGCCTGGCTTGCCTTCTAGACCTGTTGGCTCCGCGACCTAACCTCGCATAAGTGGAGGAAAATAGATGAATGGATAGACGTTTTTTTATTACTATCTGTATATATCAAATAAAATTAATAGGTATTATATATCATGAATCTGCACTCAGCAAAGCCCATAATACTGATGCAGTGTATTGGAGCAATGTCCCTGGCAAAATTGTATTCACCCAGATTGTAGAAAAGTCTCCACATTCATACATATTGCATCATCATAGGTGTCCAGGTTAAAAGAACCGAATTATTGTTTCTAGAACAAATGAGAAAAACATTTCTGGGTTAGATTATTCAGACAGCCTGGTGAGCTGTCCAGGGTGTACTCTGCCCTCGCCTAGAGTCGGCTGAGATGGGCGCTAGCCTCCCTAATTAAGATAAAGCGAATCGGAAAATGAATAAATGGATGAATCATTGGCCGTTGGTTTTCTGACCAGTGATGTGATGTTGGAGCCTTTGAACATCACACTGCTCTTCGTTCCGTACTGTTCTATAAAGGCATCATGGAAACTTGACATGCAGGGAGAAAGTGGTAGTGGTGGCTCAGTGGTTAAGGCTCTGGTTTACTTATCTGAAGGTCAAGCGTTCAAGGCCCAATTCCACCAAGCTGCAAACTCTTGGGCCCTTGAGTAAGTCCCCCAACCCTTGGCTACACAGCTGTATACCAAAAATGTAAACGACTCTTAATGTCAGAGGATAAATTTTCCCTCCTCTTATCCTTTTGTTTTTCCACAGTCCCCAACATCCTCAAAATCCTAAACCTGCAACGTTAAAAGTCTGTGTGTGTCCGCACGGTGTATGAGAGACAGCATGAATGCACCCCGGACTAACTCCTCATAACAGTCAATTTGATTTTCAAAGACTGCAATGATGGCTTGGCCTCGGCTCGCTACGCCTGCCTCGGTCCTCTTTGCATACGATCGGCCAGTTGCCATGGCAACGGCGGGGAATCAGAGCAAGAGAATGGTGGCAAACCCTACCAAAGAGGAGCGGGATTGCATGTCTGCACCTGTTACCATGGCGAGGAAGTGGCAGGGGGAGGTGATGTAGAATCAACGGGTGGAGGATCTAATTGTGCATCGCGTCGTTCGTGGCTTTGTTTCCACAGAGGAGTTTACACACTGCTAGTTACACTTAATAATTCATTGCTGTGAACATACAGGAAATGAGAGAATGCAAGAAAAGTACGGTTTATGTTTAGAACACTGAGAATGTATTAATTATTTATATGGTATGAAGCACATCAGTGATGCTGGGCTTTAAAATATGGCCTTGCTGTCATCGAATGCACGCTGCACAATTATCACTGAATGCAGCGCATGCCGGATGGACTGCATTTAATTTGACAAGTTGGCAGTCAAACAAAGGCTATAGAATTCCTGTGGGAAAAAGCCATTTAGCATGAACGAAGAAGTCTGCTTTCTCTCTTTATGTCAAAGTTTCCACATTATACATTATACAACCATGTAGTGATTTTTCTCCATTAACCCCTTAAAGCCTGGATGTATAATTCACTCACTATCACTCATTTCCCAAACCGATTAATCCTGCTAGGGTCTCAGGAAGGCTGGAACTTATCTCAGCAGACACCGATCGAAGGTGGGATACACCTTGAACACATCACCAGACCATGGCATGGCCAACACACACACGCACACACACACACACACACACACACACACACACACACACAACACATCCACACCTAGGGGCAATTTGGAATAGCCAATTAGCCTAATGTGCATGTCTTTGTACTGGGCAAGGATACCAGAGTACCTGGAGGAAACCCATACAAACATCGGGAGAACATTAAAACTCCACACAGAAACTCTCTTGCCGAGCCCAGGACTTGAACCCAGGACCTTCTTGCTGAGAGGCAAGTCATTCTAACCACTACACCACCTTGCACCATGTTTCTTTATTAACCGCGCCGAAATTAATAAAATGTGAATGAGTGAATAATTGTGTGACCTGTGAGTGGTTCTGAAAATGAATGGATGAACTGCATTACTTTATGACACATAGATAGGCAAGACATTATTTGCTTCAGTCCATGTGTTTACTAGGCGGAACGGTGGTGCAGTGGTTAGCACGTCTGCCTCACAGCAGGAACTCCTGGGTTTGAGCCGCGGGCTCTGTGAGGGTGTTTGTGTGTGAAGTTTGCATGTTTTTCCCATGCTTGTGTGGGTTTCACACAAATTCATATGCATTAGGCTAACTGATTATTTCAAACTGCCCCTAGGTGTGAGTGAAAGTGTGAAGGTTTGTGTGTTTTGGCCCTGTGTTAGACTGGCGGGCTACTTATGGTGTACCCTGCCCTGCCTTCACCTAGAGTCACCTGAGGTAGGCTCCCAAATTCCCACGACCTTAGTAGGATTGAGCAGTTCAGCAAATGAATGAATGAATGAATGAATGTATTCACTCTATTTTCAACCTATTTTGTGTCTTTCGCTCAACGGCTCCTTGCTTTAGCCATTTAGCTTGTTTACATCATAAAAGCTAGCGACAACACAGACTGATATTTTAGTTCTCACTAATATGTCATACTAGTAACTAACTTGTGGGAGGGGCGGCACGGTGGCATAGTGGTTAGTACGTCCGCCTCACAGCAAGGAGGTTTTGAGTGCATGTTTTCCCCTGTGATTGCGTGGGTTTCCTCCATGTGCTCTAGTTTCCTCTCGCAGTCCAAAGACGCATTTATAAGCGCTAGGCTACAACCTAGACGTGAGTGAAAGTGTACTCGGTTGTGTGTGTTTGTGCTGGCCCTGCGGTGATCTGGTGATCTCTTCAGGGTGTACCATGCCTCCCCATGACCCTAATAAAGGATAAAGCGGTTAATATAAACGTAATGTGTTTATATTGTGGAATATCTTTGATACACTTCTCTGTAAATGAGCTGCTACTACAGAATCGAGACTCAGCGAATTAATATAAACCTCTCACCTGCCTTGGAACCTGAACCACTAACCAAGCAATGCTTTTATAGAGAGTCAATCAGGATCTGCTGACCAATCAGGTTCAACAGCGAGGTACATGTAGCATGAGATTTGGAAGATGTTCTCGGTGTAATTCTACACCCCAAATCCTAAAAACCATGGCATGTTTATTGCATGGATGAGAACAAAAGCAACATGTTTATCTCTTTTATGCATGCTTATAATTTTTTTTTCTTTGAGATGAGTGAACAAGAGCACTATTCACAGCAAAGCCTGATAAATCTAATTCCAACAAGGAGGCACTTAGTAGGTTCAACCCTACTGAGAGTGCAGAATAACCGGCTGATTGTCATGCTTATGTCATACACCCTCCCAGAGGCTAAAAAGGAGGCAAAGTTAATGAGCAAGACAATGGTAGTCTTAATGGCTTACTAGGCAGGGTAAACAGTGCTCCTAATTGCACCATTGAAGGACTTAATGAGAAATTTATTACCAACAATTCCTGTAAATCTTCCTTTTACTCATCCCCATTACACAGGCTTAAGGAAATTAAAATCTTAGTGCATCCTTGAAAAATGTGTAGCGTGATCTGGCAAAGAAGCATAGCATACTTAGGCTAAGTCAAATGGCTGAAAGCATGATTAGTGTGCTATTTATCATTTGTGACTCTTATGATCATGTGACTTGTTGAATATTACAAATACACTGCCTGGCCCCCCGAAAAATTACACACTCTAATTTTCTGTTAGCCTTGCTCACAGTACGTAATCACCATGGCATTGTGTCAACAAACTTAAAAAAACATCACATCCAGAGTTGCATCCAGATTTGGGTTGATTTGTCACCGACGTCTTAACAAGCAATAAGAATATCAAGAAGAATAAAATGTCAATAACTATTTGAAAAAGAAGGGGAAAAAACACCAATCGTTAAAAGTCAAATATAAAAATAAATATAAAATATAAATGTCGTGATGATAAATAACACGGTATGTAAAGTGTCGGTGCAGTGTGCACACAAAGATTTTTTGTGTGTGGTTGTTGTGTGTGCAGAGTAGTGAAGGGGTACAGGGAGTGCTAATATGTGTGTGCAACAATCAGCTGAGGTAGAATGTAATGATCATGTGTAGGGTAGGTCTACAGAGTCCACGTGCTAGGTGTTCTGGTTGAGGGCCCGAATGGCCTAAGGGAAGAAGCTCCTCCTCATTCGCTCAGTGTTTGCAAAAAGACCCGGGTTCGATCCAGTTTGCATCTTCTCCCCGTGCTTGCGTGGGTTTCCTCCGGGTACTCCAGTTTCCTCCCACAGTCCAAAAATATGCACAGTAGGCTAACTGGCTGTTTCATATTTCCCCTAGGTGTAAGTGTGAATGCGAATGGTTGTGTGTGTTGGCCCTTGCGATGAGGATGAGGGTGAGGGTGCACCCCGCCCTCACCCAGAGTCCGCTGAGATGGGAACCAGCCTCCCTGTGAATCTAATTAGGATTTCATTCATAAATTAATGAATGAAAAAAAAAACTGAACCACACCATAAAGTCTTCTCCAGCACATTCCAAAGACTTTCAATAGGGTTAAAATCAGGACTCTGGGGTGCCAATAGATATGTGAAACTGATTCCTCGTGCTCCCTGAACCGCTCTTTCACTACTTGAGCCTCAATTTCCTCAAAGAAGGAAAAAGTTCATTGATGTGATAACCTGCTCGTTCAGTACATTCAGCTCATCAGCTGACTTCATTTTATTGCCACATTAATGTTGCTGAGCCTCGACCGGACCAACTAAAGCGATGATCCTATGCTAATAACGCATTTTAATCAAGGATAAAGCCGCTCCAACAAAATATTACAATGCATTTCTTTTGGCAAAGCAGTGTATTTCATAGGCGTGGACGCAAAGCGGTGCGGCATGGTGGCGTAGTGGTTAGCACATCCGCCACACAACAAGAAGGTCCTGGATTTGACTCCTGGGCTCGGTGACAGCGTTTCTGTGTGGAGTTTGCATGTTTTCCCTGTGCTTACATGGGTTTCCTCCGACTTTCAAAAGACATGCACGCTAGGCGAATTGGCTGTTCCGAACTCCCCTAGGTGTGAGTGTGAGTTTGAGTGTGACTGGGTGTGTGTGTGTTGGCCCTGCGATGGGTGTTCGGGGTGTACCACGCCTTCGCTCAGTGTCAGCTAAGAAAGGCTCTTAACAGGATTATTCGGCTCGGCAACTGAATGAGAAGGGTGAGTTTACAGTGGCTGACTCATGGTACAGGATGTTATTATTTAATTACATGGCAGGGTGAGTTCAAGGCTGAACTGGGAATTTTGGGGCATTTTCGAAGGACACAAATCATGGGATCATCCATTTAATTATTTGAAAGCCATTATTTGCTCAGATCATTAGTGGATCACTTCTATCATGATAAAAAAAAAAGTTTAACTTGATATTCCACTTGATAAACTCTTTAAACCTGTTTATACATGACATGCACTTGAAGAAGGAATACATGTGTACACGTGTCTTCTGAAATCACGTCCATAACGTTCACCAAGAACAAAACATCCTGCAGAATTGAGTCTGTCATCAAATGAGTTGAGGTTAATTTGTTTAGTACAAGTCGAGCTGATAAGGCGAATGGGTTCGGGCGAGCGCTGGCTTGGTTCATTTTAAGACACTGATTAAGAAATTTGCATGTGAATACTTTAATCATTTTGAGGGCATTTCAGATGTGACCTGTCCTTACAGCAATGCGACTAATAACGAAGTCTGTAGCTGAATCGAAATGTCATTCTTGGCAGAAGAGATATGTACAAAAAAACCCCCCATAAAACACTAAAACATTAACCCATGAATCACCAAGGATCTGTCAAGTATGTAATTACAGGATAATAAGCTCAGTGTAATAACTAAAGCCTTTCTCACTCAATCACTCACTTATTTTCCAAAATATTTAAATTCTGTTAGAGTCATGGGAAGGCTGGCGCCTATCTCAGCCAACTCTGGGTGAAGGTGGAGGCCATCGCAAGGCCAACACACACACAGCCATTCACACTCACACCTTGGAGCAATTTGGAACAGCCTATTAGCCTAACGTGCATGTCTTTGGACTATGAGAGGAAACCAGTGTACCCAGAGGAAACCCATGCAAGCACAGCTAGAACATGCAAACTTCACACAATGACGCCCTCACCGAGCCTGGGACTCGAACCCAGGACCTTGTTGCAGTGAGGTGAACCCTTGGACTTTTACTGGTTAACTTTTTTATTTATTTGTTATGTACGTTGTAGCTAAATTTACTTACATTTTAAAATTGTTTTGTGTGTTGTGAGGGTGGTGTAGTGGTTAGCATGTCCGCTTCAGCGCAAGAAGGTCCTGGGTTTGAATCCCGGGCTCGGCAAGGGTGTTCCTCTGTGGAGTTTGCGTGGGTGTACTTGCGTGGGTACTTCTCCAAGTATTCCAGTTTCCTCCTACAGTCCAAAGATATTTATATTAGGCTAAGTGGCTGTTCCAAATTGCCTCTTGGTGTGAGCGTGACTGGTTATGAGTGTGCGCTGGTCCTGCAATGGTCTGGTGAGCTGTTCAGGGTGTACCCTACCCAGTGTTGGCTGCAATGGACTCCAGCCTCCCCTCAACTCGGTAAGTCAGTGAGAGAGTGTTTAATTTTTTGGGAGCACTAGTGCTGCGATGCTACTAAGTGAAAGAGATGAAATGCCCCATGACTGCTCCAGTTGTGTCTTGTGGTGCAGCAGATAAATTTGTAGGTACATACCGACCTTATTGAACAAACTTTACACACCAACACACACATTGAAAAACCACAAGTGCTGCTTACTTGCATTTTGTGGGTGTCCAGACAGCTTTAGAAAAGCTAGTCTGTTCCACTGCACAGAATTTTTGAAGTATCTGGGTATGTATATTTATATGTGTGTGTGTGTGTGTGTGTGTGTGTGTGTGTGCGTGTACAGATACAGCCTGTCTTCTAGATACATCTTTACTGGAGAAAAGCTCAAAATAACAAGTGAAGCTTGACTGGCAGACAAAAGAACAACTAAAGCTGAAATACACTGCACTAGAGGTTTATAGGGGTGCTAAAAAAACACACACAGACACTGTCACGAGTTGTTCTTTCCTCCTTTTGGGTTTGTTATGGCTAGAAAAGGTTTACTAGGCGCACTGTGACTGTCACGGATTTTTTATGTGTTTGATAGTTTTACAATGAGACCCAAAGTCTGATCAGCATAAACTGGCCAAATACTCTCATACACAAAGTTTTTAAACCCTTGTCACATACAGTACGTCGCACAACAGGTGTACAACATGTCGTGTGGAAATTCCTATGATTGTTGTCGGTGTGTATTGTACGAAACTCAGATACTGCGCAATGGAAAATGCCGTCACAGACTCTTGTCATGGAGATCTGAACATGTTTGGGGCTTTCTATGCCCTTCGATATCCTACAGCTGTGTTACAATAGATGGACGAATATCATACACCTTTTGAGTCATGTGATGCTCTCAGATTTGTACTATTTCCTTACCAGTAGCCATATGATTGCTCTTGGTTAAATCCATGTGACCCCCCCCCCCCCTTTTTATGACTGTTAGGTTGTGTGTACCTAAATCATGTAATGTACAGCTGAGTATCGCAGGAACATCGCAGGAGAAGTTTTTATCTTGTCACTTTCATATAAACATCCTGCACCTTACTGAATGTATTTTTTCCTATGACACATATTGTATACCTAAACGCTATTACACAGCTTTCCAAAACTACGTCGATTACTGTCGTAAAGCCACTTAATTCGTACAATGAAAAAAGGGCCTTTATACACTCAATATAGCATCATCTCATTCTCACTCATTTGCTGAGTCGCTTATTCCTATTAGGGTCACCGGGAGGCTGGAGCCTATCTCAGCCGACACTGGGAGAAGGTGGGGTACAACCTGAACAGCTCGTCAGACCATCGCAGGGCCAACACACACACACACACACACACACACACACACACACACACAACCATTCACACTCACATTCACAAATAGGGGCAAATTTGGAACAGCCAATTAGCCTAATTAGTCTGTAGGAGGAAACTGGAGTACTCAGAGGAAACCTACGCAAGCACAAGGAGAACATGCCGGTCCACACAGAATCACCCGAGTTAAGTCTGGGACTTGAACCCAGGACCTTCTTGCTGTGAGGTGGATGTAATATTGCAATTCTTTTTTTTTCCTTGACTAAATTACGATTCAGCATCTCCAGTGGGGTTAAGTGCTAGAAAAGATTAACTAGCATGCTGTCTGATACTGGCACACAAATATATTTTACAGCTCCTGGCACCTCATGCTCTTCTTCTACTCTTTCAACAATCTCATTAGCACTTGGCCCCTACCTATACGTATATATCATATCAGGGCTTGTTAATATAGTAAAGGTCAGAGAGTCAAACTCATTTGCGCAGAACTATTTTAGAACTCATAACGCATTTTCTCTACAAATCACACTTGGCTGCAGTGGGAGTCGGAGGGATGGACCAAGACTCTGTAGGTTTATACATCTGTCTTGCTGCCATGTTGTCCTGAATTCCTCCTCTCAGAGAGAGACATGGTTCCCAGAGCACCAAAGCGGCATTTATCTGTCCTCAGTTTTCCATCTTATTTAATACAGACTGTTTCTCCATTTGTGTCCTTATCTGTACTTTTATTCCTACTGACCTGTGAAACATCATCCGTCACAGCCCAAGTACTA
This sequence comes from Neosilurus mollespiculum, assembly GCA_030014195.1. NCBI lineage: Eukaryota > Metazoa > Chordata > Actinopteri > Siluriformes > Plotosidae > Neosilurus > Neosilurus mollespiculum. The sequence continues at coordinate 4,748,010 of JAQMYF010000008.1, forward strand.
GCCAAGTGCAGTGTAAATACCTGGATGTGTTCTTTCTCCTCCCATTTTACCGATGATGCATTGGGGTGGTGACTTGAATGGACGTAGGACCAAACGCTAACTGTGTAACTGTGTGATTCGTGTCCAGTTTTGTTTCTCATTCATTTCCTTTCTGTTGTGTTTCGTGTTTCACGTCAAACAGAACTACTGTCATCCGTAACAGCAATCTCCCACAACCTTTGTCCCGCCAATAGCTTTTTATATGTACGCCACTGATCTTGGGTATTATTTATTAGTATTTATCCATCCATCCATCCATGCATCCATCCATCCATTTGCTGAGCCACTTAATCCTACTAGAGTTGCGGGGAGGCTGGAGCCTATCTTAGCTGACACTGTTTGAGGGCAGGGTACACCCTGAACCTCTCACCAGACCATCGCAGGGCAACACACACACAACCATTCACACTCACATTAACACCTAGGAGCAATTTGGAACAGCCAATAAATCTAATATGCATGTCTTTGGAATGTGGGAGGAAACATGCAAGCGTGGGGAGAACATGTGACCTCTCCACAGAAACGGCCTCGCCGAGTTAATATTTATTGATTTGTTAAAATGAAATGACAGGATGTGGGCTTGTTCTATATCATAAATATATTTTACTGTGAAGACACACTTCCTGTCTCTTGCACCTTGAACTTTATGAACTTTATGTTTTTTGTGGGTTTTTTTTTTTTTTTTTTTTTTTTTTTTACTTGCTTGTGTTTTGTGTTGTGGTCCTGGAGAAAACTGATTTGTGCATTCTAAAAAAATAAATACAAATCGACAAGCAACGCTGTTCTCAAGCTTGGTTTTATCTACACAGGTCATGCCATAGCCGCAGAGACACCTGCCACCCATCTGCTGCACAAAGGAAGCCGAGCGTTGGAGATTATTGCACTGATGCCCAGCAGCTCCACTGATGAGACCTGTCAGGTGTGGACGAGATTTCTGTTCTGCCCTTTTGGTTGCTCCGAGTGAATCTCAAAGCCAGGACAATATAAATGAGTTCCGTGAACTGTCACCTACTACAACACAGCGAGAAATTAATAGAGTTATACGGTAGCTCAGTAAGAAAAGCCTGAAAGTCCTTTCTGTTCGGTGATATATTCCTTCTTGCAAGTGTCTTTTCTGCTCTGTGATGAGTTTTCACACTCCGCTACCTCCCCGTTCGTCCCTGTCCTCCATGCATCATCAAAAAATAGACTACTGTGCATTGTAAAAAGTGTGTCTTTCTGCACTTTTTAAAAAATTCTGCCACAATCTTTCAGAGTTTTTTTTCTTTCCATGCATACAGATTCACCTTCAGCCATTAGGCTGCAATCAATCAACTGACAATGCGACTTGCTCTGCTCCTATCTGACCTCGGCTTACCAAAAATTACGGAAAGATAAACCCACTTTTGCAGGCCATCCTGACCTTGTTTGTAACAACCAAGCACAGGCTCCTCTTTTATGTCATAATGTTTGTGCAAGCCAGCCAAATGCCATCTCCACATAAATCATACTAAGGCTTTTAGTCTCTAATGCTTTCATGACTACCTCTTCACCAGTTGCTCCAGTAATACCCAGGGGGTGACAGTAACGAAGTACATTTACTTGAGTACTGTACTTAAGTGCCTTTTATAAATATTTGTACTTGAGCATGAATTTTTGACCATTCTTTTACTTTTACTGCATTAATTTTATTATCATCACTTAAGTTGTAATTGTTATTGTTCTTATTGTAGGAATGCACGGCGGCGCAGAGGTTAGCATGTCCGCCTCACAGCAAGAAGGTCCTGGGTTCAATTCCCGGGCTCAGGTGTTTCTGTGCGGAGTTTGCATGTTCTCCCCGTGCTTGCATGGGTTTCCTCCGGGTACTACGCTTTCCTCCCACAGTCCAAAAACATGCACATTAGGCTAATTGGCTGTTGTGAGTGAAAATGGATGTATCTGTGTAGGCCTGCAATGGTCTGGCAAGCTGTCCACGGTGTACCCCGCCTGAGGTGGGCATCAGCCTCCCCGTGTTCCTAATTAGGATTAAGCAGCTTAGAAAATGAATGAATCAATGAGGATTGCTTATATCCGTTAACCCAAAGCCTAACCCTAACCTTGTCAGTGTGCCACGCTGAGCATTCCAAGCGGTGCTTTTTTACTTTTATACTCCAAGTACATTTTAGAGTCTGCACTTGTTTACTTTTACTCGAGTAAAGAAGATAAAACACTACGTCTATTTTTAGCAGAATCTTTCTCTGCACAGCTATCTGTACTTCTACTTGAGTAAAGAATGTACTTTGAACACCTCGGGTTAGAGCCAGCAATGGAAAGTCTGCAGGCAATATTTTGCAAGATGATGGAGACGATGGTGTAATGATTAGGGTGCAAGACGTTGCGGGTTCAAGTCCCTGTTAGACCCCTGGGCCTTTGTCCACCCATGAGTATAAATGGGTACCAGTAAAAATACTGGGAAGGTAACCTGCGATGGACTAGTGCCCCAACCAAAGGGACTAGTCACTGCACAGTGTAGAGCTCCAGCTGTGATGAGCCAGAAGGCTCGGGTTTAAAAAGCCAAGCAAGCAAGAATGATGGAGACGATGGTGTAGTGCTGCTGGTATCATGATCGTGAGGTTGTGGGTTTGAATCCCCGTTCGACTCCTAGGCCTTTGTCCCCCCAGCAGTAGAAATGGGCAATGGGTAACCTGCAATGGGCTAACGTCTAGCAATGGACTAGCATCCCAACCAGGAAGAGTTGAACTACTAGTTGCTTCACAGTTCAGAACTCCAGCGTTGATGAGCCACTAGGCTCGGGTTTAAAAAGCCCAGCAAGCAGGTATGATGGAGATAATGGTGTAGTGGTTAAGGTGCCGGGCTCATGATCGGTTGTGGGTTCGAATCCCTTTTCGACATCTGGGCAAGGTCTTAACCACAAGTGTGCCTCTGTCCACCCAGTAGTGTAAATGGGCACCAGTAAAAATACTGGGAAGGTACCCTACGATGGACATGCATCCCATCCAGGAGGAGTTGAACTTCTAGTCGCTTCATGGTACAGAGCTCTAGAGGTGATGAACCACTAGGCTTGGGTTTAAAAAGCATGATGAAGATGATGCATGTTGAAGAATTTTAGGGGATGGAGGTGCTAAGATAGATGGGAATCAGTTTAATCCCAGACTTCTACAGGTGCTGATACAATCTTATAAGCCCTTTTGTGTTTTTTATTCCTTTTGATGTCCTTCATGGTGATTTAATATGCTTTGATTTCACTAGGGAGGTACTGGCAGTGTGCATTTCTTCCATACTTTAAAAGAAAATGAGCAATGAAGGCTGTTAAAATGGTTCAGTTGCAAAATACTACAGGTGAAAAAGATGCTTTCTGCAGGTTTGAGTCAACTGTCGTTCTTGTATTAAACACTACCTTGTCTTGACTTAGATATATATGATAATCATATAGATTTGAAGCCTTGTATTATTAAAAATATGGATTTAATCATGCAGTGATGGAGAGCTGTTCTCTGAAAATCAGTAAATGTCAGTTTCATTTCATTAGTCTTTCTCTCTCTCTCTCTCTCTCTCTCTTTCTCTGTCTCTCGCTCTCTCAATAAAGGGGAAAAAACAAAGCACCACACAGCACACGCTGTAAACCTGTACGAAGGTGTTTCACGATGCATTATGAAACGGTTGCTATGGCTACAACCTCAGCTGAGCGAACGGCATACATCCTGAACCAAATCCAAAATGACAGGCTTGATCTGTTGCGCTCAGGTCTGCTTGTGCGCCGCTGACCTGACACATGTAAATCTTCTTTCAATCTCATCCATCATCAGAATGATGTGTAGCTTTCCTTCATATTTTTACATTTTTGTATTTTTTTTTTGCAATAGGGATGGCGTTAGACAAAGTGGTGACACTTCTCTCGACGAGGCTTCGTCTATTAGTCACTGAGTCATGTGGTTTGTTTGCACTGCTTGACTGGCGTGACCTAAATTATGAGGATGGTGTGATGAAAGTGACAAGCTTTCAAACGTTTTTGTCATAATTATAGAAATGACACAGTATTTTTTTTGGGGGGGGGGGGGGTGCTTGGGCAGGGATTTACAAATGCCTCAGCTGTGGAGAAAACTGGGAAGACAAAAAAAAAGCAAAAAAAAAAACAAAGCAGTTTCCCCATCTGGAACTTACTGAGCTTGCGTAGATGTCGGAGGTAAAACAACACACCAACGTGTCCAACTAAAAGCCCTGCCATGTTTCATCTCTTGACTGAATAAACAAACTACCGCAAGATGAAATATCATCACGATTATTTATACATGGACCATATGTGGTCTGCTGTCTTGACTTCAAAGCTGAAAGCTGGCCACAGCAGGATAGACGGCATGTCCAAAGCAGACTACAATCACAAGCGGGCTTTCATGCTTTATTTAGCCTCGCAGAGTTCAAAAGGAGAAGCACCGGGAAAGCTCCCGGCCTGTAATCCATCTATGAAGGAAGAAACCAAAAGCAGCACAGCTGTACTAATGCTTATAAGCATGAGGTTCATTTGCATAACGCCTTTTACACACCACTCTCTCACGCATTCATTTCCTGAACCGCTTAATCCTATTAGGATCGCAGGGAGGCTGGTGCCTATCTCAGCCGTCACTGGGCGAAGGTGTGGTAAACCTAAACAGCTCGCCAACCGTCACAGGGCAACACACACACCCATTCACACGCCCACTCACATCTAGAGACAATTTGGCACAGTCAGTTAGTCTAATGTGCATGTCTTTGGACTGTAGGAGGAACCTGGAGTACGCAGAGAAAACCAACGCAAGCATGGAGAAGATGCAAACTCCACACAGAAACGCCCGAGTCTGGGACTCGACCTGGGACCTTCTTGCCATGAGACGGAAGTGCTAACCACTGCACCACAATCCTGGAAGGCCCTGGAAGAAGTTCCTGGATTCAAGTCTAGAGATAGCTGAGGTCACCATTTTCATTCATTTACCGAGACACCTAATCCTTCTAGGGTGGCTTGAAGGCTGGAGCCTACCTTAGCCGACTCTGGGTGAATGCTGGTCACATCCTGAACAGTTTGCCAGTCCACTGCAAGTCCAACATGATCACGCTCACACCAAGGGGCATTTTGGAACAGCCAATTAGCCTGATGCCCATGCCTTTGGACTGCGGGGGACAACCAGCGTACCTGAAGAAAACCCAGGCAACTATGGGAAGAACATACAAACTCCACACAGAAACACACTTGCCGGGCCAGGACTCAAACCCAGTACTTTCTTGCCAAGCCGTAAGCCACAACGGCTCCCTCAATCAGACACTCACCTTACAAAAACAAAAACAACTGTAGTTTCTGCTATTCGAATGCTAGTGAGGCTAATGAGCAACCTAAAGATCTGGAAATTTACCTTTATGGTAGAACTGAGTTAATTAGCGGTTCACGTCAAATAAAGCTGGATTGGTTATGGTAGGCCTATAGGTGGCACGGTGGTTAGCACGTTCGCCTCACAGCAAGAAGGTTCCGGGTTCGATTCCCAGGCTTGGGGCATTTCTGTGTGCAGTTTGCATCTTCTCCCCGTGCATGCGTGGGTTTTCTCCGGGTACTCCTGTTTCCTTCCACAGTCCAAAAACATGCCCAGTAGGCTGATTGGCTGTTCCAGATCAGCCCTAGGTATAAGAGTATGAATGGCTGTATGTGTGTTGGCCATGTAATGGCCTGGTGAGCTGTTCATGGTGTACCCTGTCTTCGCCCAGAGTCGGCTGAGATGGGCGCCAGCCTCCCCGCAACGCTAATTAGGATTAAGTGGCTTAGATGATGAAATGAATGAATGAATGAATGAATGTATGGATTGATATTGGGATGCTGTAAGTGCTGCATGATGGCTGCAACAAGGTCGTGACTTTCAACTCATCAAAGCCAGAGTGCTTATTAAAGACACACACACACACACACACACACACACACACACACAGTAGGGACGGAGGGAAGGTGAACATGAGCAAGCTCTTCAGATGAGGCCATTGCTGCAGGTGTTCTCGGTCATAGCTAAAGGGTTTATGGTTTCTTTCATTCTCTTTCTTACTCAAATCATTTTTCCGTCTCATCCTCCTTCCCTGATCCGGTTCCTCTTCTTTCCACACTGTTAGAAATGTATTGCAGCCAATGTAGAGCTTCAAAACCAGAGATCTGGTTGTTTATACATCTGCACTCCTACACTGCAATCAGCTTTTTATTAATTATCATCTCCCAAGTCATTTCCTCTGAAGTTTTGTCTGGATTTGGCTCAGGGCTTATATTTATTACATCAAAACCCCAGTTTGTTTTTGGCACACGACAAAACCATGGTTTCAGAAGCACTTTCATGCCTGGACTCGTCTGCGCCAAAGATTTCATCTTTAATTTCATTCTGTATGAACATATAAAGTGTTGATGGGAAGCTGTTTCTGACTGAAAAGATACCACGGGGTGTTTGAAATTGCTGTCTTGAAATTCATGCGTGGACATCCATGTGAGTTCTTTATTAAAGGGGCGGAGTCATGGATGTTTGAAAAAAATTGTCTAAATATACTGAACGGTGCGTTCAAACAAGATAATCATTCCTATAGATGGAAATTTGGTTTATGAAGAATACTAGACAGGGCTGGCACCGTGGTCTAGTGGTCATCACGTCCACCTCACAGCAAGACGGTCCTGGGTTCGAGTCCCAGGCTTGGTGAGAGCGTATGTGTGTGGAGTTTAGATGTTCTCCACATGCTTGTGTGGGTTTCCGCTGGGTACTCCGGTTTCCTCGTACAGTCAAAAACATGCACATTAGGTTGGCTAATTGTTGGTGTGAATGGTTGTGTGGGTGTTTGCACTGTGATGGTCTGGTGAGGTGGTCAGGGTGTACCCCGCCTTTGATCAGTGTTGGCTGAGATAGGCACCAGCCTCCCCATGACCCAGGGATGTTGAAGCGGTTCAGTAAATGAGTGAAGGAGTGAGAGCTATTTGGACAAAAAAGTCAGCAAATAATTTGCTTCTACCACACACCCATGCGTGAATAGTCTGGAGTGCGCCACCTGGAGGAATATGGAGGAACAGCAACCTTACACCATCTCGAATTCAAGCAAAAAAAATAAAAAAATCGATGAAAAAAATTGATTTTGGAGCCAGTGTGGAGATATATGAATCCCAACACAAAATAATCGCGATACATAACTGAAAGGATTTTTTCCCCCCATCCCCAGGTAATGTTATGGTGTTTATCTACCATCAGCGGTCCAGATGTCCCTCTCCCCAGGCACTTCCTCCAGCTCTTCCGGGGGGACGCCAAGGCGTTCCCAGACCAGCCGAGAGACATCCCTCCTGCATGTTCTGGGTCGACCCCGGGGTCTCTTCCTGGGGGCATTCTAATCAGATGCCCGAGCCACCTCCACTGGCTCCTTTCAACGAGGAGGAGCAGCGGTTCTACTCCAAACTCCTCCTGGATGTCTGAGCTTCTCACCCTAAGGTGTTTATCTAATATCTAATAATTGAAAGTTTTCTCCAGCCTGTTAAAAAACACAGCAGTACCTGATCAGTGAGATTCAGATCACACTCAGGGGCGGCACAGTGGCGTAGTGGTTTGCTCGTCCGGCTCACAGCAAAAAGGTCCTGGGTACGAGTCCTGGGCTTGGTGAGGGCAGTACTGTGTGAAATTTGTATGTTCTCTCTGTACTTGTATGGGTTTCTTCTAGGTACTTCGGTTTCCTCCTATACTACAAAGACATGCACATTAGGCTAATTGGCAGTTCCAAATTTGCTCTTGGGGTTAGTTTGAGTGTGCGTGTGAATGGTTTTGTGTGTGAATGTTGGCCTTGTGATGTATAGGCAGGCTGTTCAGGGTGTAACTCGCCTTTACCCAAAATCAGCTGGAATCGACCCCAGCTTCCTCATGAAGCTAATAAAGGATAAAGTGATTTGAAAAATCTCTCTTTCTGCCAGTCACTATCTAACCAGACTTGTTTAGTGCCTAGACTTGGGATATGTTGATGTTTTCCATATGCATGTGGATATTTCAGACCCATTCCATCCCCTGACACAGCACTGAGTGTGAATTACTCTTAAAGGACCGTCAGGGTGACTCACAGGTGCGCAGCAACATCATCTTATCGACTATTTTTGATCCGTGACTCAATAATCATGTTTTGATTTTATTTTTACCACTACACTGTACACTGTAGCTTGAAATATTCAGCTGTCATTGATTCCTCCTCTCTTTTCTTGGCCCGTTGTGCTTTTAACTTTGTTTTGTTTAGTTTTTTCTGGCAAATCTGCCTGAGGAGCCTGAATCATATTCCTGTAAAGGCTCCAGAGTGTTCCTGAAAACTGATATTTATCCCATCCACCCACGGCAGAGGCTGCAGGTGAGCTGTCAGATAAAGATGAATCCTGCAGGCAAAATGATGCGCCTGAGCAACCTTGATACAGTGTGGAATACAGACTGCTCGGATGGGGAGGACTGGAGGAACATTCTTACTGTAAGACCATGATGGAATGGTTGCACGTCGCATTGAAGAACCATTCATTCATTTTCAGAACTTAATCCTACTAGGTTCGCAGGGAGGCTGGTGCATTTCTCAGCGACTCTGGGTGATGGCAGGGTACACCCCGAACAGCTCGCCAGCCCATTACAGGGACAACACACACACACACACACACACACACACTCAAACACACACTCACACACCGAACTGTCTTTGGATTGCGCAAGAAAACTAACTGGAGTACCCAGAGGAAACCCACACAAGCAAACTCTACACAGAAACGCCCTCGCTGACCCCGGGACTCGAACCCAGGTTAGAGTCAATTTGGATCAAATAAAGGATTAGTGCACTTAACTGAAGTAATTTCTCTGCTGCAATCATCATCATTTCATTCATTTTCTGAGCTGCTTAATCCTAATCAGGGTCGCGGGGGAGGCTGGCGCCCATCTCAGCCAAGTCTGGGCGAGGGGCAGGGTACACCCTGGACAGCTCGCCAGGCCATCACAGGGCAGAAACACGCTGACAGCAATCCAATGACCAACCCTTCACGAATGACAGCAGACATGGCTGGCCTTTCATAACTCAGTTAGCTGCACTGGGGGTAATTATAATTTATTTCATATATATATATATATATATATATATATTTATAATAAATCACATTGTGTCTTCATTATTGTAATAAAATGCAATTGAATAACATTTTTAAAGCTTTTAGCGAAACTGAAAAAGGATCTGTTATGACAGATAATGCATATAAAACTACATTCCATTAGATGCAGATGGGATTTGCTCTGTTACAATAATAATATAGCGATGATTTTTCATAATTAAATGACTTTTATGCATAAAGCAAGCTGTGGATATGCACCAAGCTCCAAACAGGATAACTAGCATTCCTCTCTCCTTCTTCAAGTTTATACTGTATATAGTTCATTATTAATAACACTTGAATTGCTTATGTTGTTTTTTTTTTTCTTGTATTAGGTAATATTCTCTTTTTACACACAATCATTTAGTATTAAAGCAAATTTTGATATCTCACTTGTTTATATGGACACATTTCTAAATATAGATTGATAGATAGACTCTCACTACTTTGCCAAAAAGCATAATCCAACTAGGATCTCAGCCAGCACTGGGCGAAGGCGGGGTACATCCTGAACATCTCGCCAGACAATCGGAGGGCCAACACACACACACACACACACACTCACTCACTTACACACAAGCGCATTCACGCTCAGACTCACAATTTGGACAATTTGGAACAGTTAACTGTTCAGGGTGTACCCCGCCCTCGTCCAGAGTCAACTGAAATGGGTGTCAGCCCCCCGCAACCCTTATTAGGATTAAGCGTCTTCAAAAATAAATGAATGAATGAAAATAAATAAATGGATGAAAATAAATGAATGAATGAAAATAAATGAATGGATGAATACTAGTAGGAATTGGAAAAACAGACCATTGATTAGTTCTGATCTCTTTTTTTAATCATAGTTCTGTAACAGTTCTACGGCCTACTTTTCTTGATCATACAGAAGTAATGAAACGATTCAGACCACAGGTCCAGGTGTCTCAACTCCAACTATATCCAATAAAAGAACAACTCTTTTTAATGGGAGACAAGATTAGCCCATGACTTCTCTATTGCTCCACATTGCAAAGACTAATGGATTCTCACTCTTTTCCCTGCTCGTATACGTCCACTTAACAAGGAGGAACAGGTGTGCTGTGATCTTAACCACCAGATCCCATTTATAAAATGTCAGCCCTGGGTCTGGGGAAAACCACACACCAGTCCCAGGCCTCATTTGCAGAGGCAGGAGAGAGAGAGAGAGAGAGAGAGAGAGAGAGAGAGAGAGAGAGAGAGAGAGTCTAGACTGTTTGAGTTGAGGAATATGGAGAGGAATGTAGGTTAATCCCAGATGTGTGATCAGTATGTAAGAAAAATAGAAAGGGAGATTGTTTCCCTGGAGCTCATCAGTGGTGGGCAACATACCGGGAAAGTGTATTTAAGTGAAAGAGCTACATGAATGAATGAAAAATTCTAATTATTAGAAACAAAAAGTGATTATTTTTAACTGATAAGTTTTTTTTTTTATTTATAGGCTGAGCAGATGAGGGTTAAGGGCTTTGATCAAGGGCCCAACAGTGGCAGATTGGTGGGACTGGGGCTTGAACCCCTAACCTTTGACTCAGTTACCCCGAGCCTTAACCACGGAGTCACCACAAGTTCATCCAGGCCTGGATTTATTTTTGGTTTGCTAACGTTTTATAATGGTGGTACGGTGGTGTAGTGGTTAGCACGTCTGCCTCACAGCAAGAGAATCCTGGGTTCGAGTCCTGACAAGTTTCTATATGTTCTCCCCTTGCTTGCGAAGGTTCCTCCAGATACTCTGGTTTCCTTCCAAAGTCTAAAAACATGAACATTTTGTTTACTGGCTGTTCCAAATTGCCCCTAGATGTGAGTGTGAGTGTGAATGGTTGTGTGTATTGGCCCTGCGACGGTCTTCCAGGCTGTAGGGTGGACCCCCCCTTCGCTATTGTTGGCCGAGATACGTTCCAGTCCCCCCGCAACCCAAAAAGGATTAGGCGGTTCGGAAAATGAGTGAGTAACATTTTATAATCCTTCTGGCATGAACACTAGTGCACAAAAAGAAAAACAAAACTTATCAAAGTAGTTTATTTAAGAAGCTAGCTTACAAAACTTAACACCATCCATCCGTTATCTGTACCACCTATCCGTCAAGGTAGATGGCTCATGAGGGAAGCAGTAGTCAATATCAGCTGACTTCAGGCCAGAGGTGGGGTACACCCTGAACAGCTCATCAATTTGTTGCAGGGCTAACACAGCCACAAACAATCGATCACTCTCACATTCATGTGTATGGATAATTTAGAGTAGCCAGTCAAACTACAGCTGTTCATGGTGTACCCCAGCTTTGCCCAGTGTCGGCTAAGATAGGCTCCAGCCTGCGATCCTAATAGTAGTGGGTGACTGAGTGAGTGAGTGAGTGAGAGAGTGTGAGTTAGTAAGAGAGTGTGAGTGAGTCAACCTACACATGTTTTTGGACTGTGGGAGGAAACCTGAGTACCTGAGGGAAACTCATGCAAGCACAGGGAGAATATGCAAACTCCACATCGAAACACCTTTGTATGAGATTCAAACATCAAACCTTCTCATTGTAAGGTGACAGTGCTAACCACTGAGCCGCCATGTTGCCAAAACGTAACTACCTAGTTAATTAAACAAACTACCGCATGAGCATAAAATGCTAAATAATTTAGCAAGCACATGTACAAAAACATAACCAGTTTGACAATTTAACTTGCTAAACCTTATTTTGCTAATTAACTACTTTAACCAACCAATCTGTAAAACTTTACTTACCAGATAATGTAATAAATATGAAGCTAATTTTAGAAGCAAACGTACAAAAACTAGCTAGCACATTTTACTTGCTAGAGTATTACTTCTATAACCTCAGCTTTATACTTAATTTTTACATGCAAGGTATAAAAGACACCTCATTCTGTCTGGATCCCACAACTTACTAAAAAAAGAATTTTGATTTTAATTTAAATTATATTAAAAAGTCTCACATTGTTTCAGATTTGCAAGGAAAAATTTGAAGGTCAATATGAAAATGTATGACGTCAGTTACAGTAATACTGGAGTATAGCACACACTGAGGAGGCACGGTGGCGTAGGTCCTGGGTTCAAACCCCAAGCTCGGGTGTTTGAATGCTCTCTCTGTGCGTGATTGGGTTTCCTCCAGGTACTCTGGTTTCATCCCACAGGCTTATTACCTGTTCCTAATTGCCCCTAGGTGTGTCAGAGTGTGAATGGTTTTGTGTGTGTGTGTGTGTGTGTGTGTGTGTGATTGTTTGTTGGTTGTGTCTGGCGAGTTGTTCACTGGGTACCCTGCCTTTACCCAGTGTGGGCTGAGGATTAAGCAGTTCGGTGAGTGAGTGAGAGAGAATAGTAGAAATGACCTTGAACAGTATTAAAAAACAAAGTAACATCACTTTTTATGTAATTCTTTTAAAGTTCTAGTGCTTGTTGTGTTCAGATAGACCTATATGAAGGCTTTTTAGTTGTGAATGAAACAAAACACTAGTTTCAAAACTTAATTTGGGGCAGCCGTGGTCTAATGGTTAGAGAAGCAGGTTTGGGACCTAAAGGTTGCTGGTTTGATTCCTGAACCAGCAGGGAAAATGTGTGGCAGCAGGGGGAGTGAGCTGCACCTTCCCCTCCTTTATCTTCATGGCTGAAGTGCCCTTGAGCAAGGCCCCTAACCCCCAACTGCTCTCCGGGTGTTGCAGTGTGTGGCAGACCACTGCTTTGAGTGTGTGTGCTCACTGTTTACGTGTGTGTGCTCACTTTGGATGGGTTAAATACAGAGGCAATGATTTCCTTTACAGTATAGCAAAAAAAAAAGAAAGAAGGAAAGAAACACGTGAAAAAGTTCCTTTCTTTCAGTCTCTTCCTTTTCCCAGTGACTGGATTATCTAAATAAATGTTTCTTTTGTATTTCACTGCCAAGTATAGACTCTGAAGTGTCTTTCCAAGTGATAGGGAGAGCAATGCAGCAGGTGCTCTGTGCTGAACCTCACGCCAGGAGCTGTCACATTATATCCACACACCTGTAAAGATCTGTTCTTCAGGGCAGGTCACTGTCCCGTTACTCTGTCAGGATCACCTTGAGCAATCATGTCAGGATGCTGAGAGTGAGCACTCCTTCTAGACGCTCTTTTCCCTGCTGAAATAAAGACCAGTGGAGCTAGTTACGAGCTTGGACAGAAGAAAACATGCTGGTTGCAAGCTCATTTGCATGATTATGCTCATTTTTCCAGTAGAACCATTGATCCCAGTAAGCTTGTATTATGGTATTGAACATGTGTGTTATATTGCATGCTAACAATGCTCTTGCTTCATAGTACAATTTTGTTATTTCTCACTCTCACTCATTTGCTGAACTGCTTAATTTTAAACAAAACAAAAACAAACAAACAAAAGATATTGACTATACAATGAAAAATTTAGACTACACAACAGAGACATATAGAACTAGAAAAGCACTCGAAGAGCGCAGACCCCCGCCAAGGCTGTTCAGGCGCTTGGAGGAGGAAGTATTAATTATTGTATTATTTTTGTGATAATTGGCATTAAAGTTGTACAGAAAGGTAAAGGAATGAGATAACACCATCGAACGCAAGCCTGGAAGTTATATTATTGTCTGTATTAAGCTTCGGTATGGTCCGGACACAGTAACTCGAATGACTACAAAATCTTAAAAATTCCCTGCGTCCAGAAAATAATCTGGATCCCTGCCAAAGTTTAATCAATTGTTCCTTCTATCATTTCTGACTCATTCTGAAAATTTCAACAAAATCCGTTAATAGGTTTTTAAGCAATGTTGCTAACAGACAGACAGACAAACAAACAAACCAACACCGGTGAAAACATAACCTCCTTGGCAGAGGTAAATAACGATACAGACTATATTAGACTGTGGCTGTGCAATGTAAACAAACTGTGCAAATTTGTTCAAAAAAATAAACTATACAGTAAGATTATAAATAATGTGCAACATCATCAATTTATGTGCAATATTGTATGTGCAGTTGGTGAGTAAGTAAACAGTCAAATGAGGTATTATATATTCCTATCATGTGTTTAGGAGTCTGATGGCATTAGGGAAGAAAGTGTTCCGTAACCTGGAGGTCCTGCATTTCATACTTCTGTACCTCCGGCCTGAGGGTAGAAGTATGAATGGTCCATGTTGGGGGTGGGTGGGGTTCTTGATGATGGAGGCAGCTTTTCTGTGGACTCTGCACTGGTAGATGCTCTGCAGAGAGGGCTGCGAGGTCCTGTTGATCTTCTCAGCAGTCTTCACCACTCTCTGCAGGTGTTTGCGGTCCATAACAGTGGTGCTGCCATACCACATGGTGATGCAGTTGGAGAGGATGCTTTCAACAATGCAGCTGCAGAAGTTGCCGAGGATCTTGGGTGACATGCCGACCTTCCTCAGCCTCCTCAGAAAGTACAGCCGCTGTTGAGCCTTCTTCACCAGCTGTGTGGTGTTGAACATCCAGGTCAGGTCCTCACTGATGTGGATCCTCAGATATTTAATGGTGCTTACCCTCTCCACATCAAGCTCTCGGATGAACAGAACCACCAACAACAACAACCATTAGCAATAACAACACCACCAGCAACAACACCAACACCAACAACAACACAAGCAACAACACCAGCACCAACAACACCATTAGCAATAACAGCAACAACAACACCAACAACAACAACACAAGCAACAACAACACCATTAGCAATAACAACACCACCAGCAACAACAACACTACCACCACCAACAACAACACCAACAACAACACTATTAGCAATATCAGCACCACCAGCAACAACAACACTACCAGCTGCAACAACAACAACACCAACAACAACACTATTAGCAATATCAACACCACCAGCAACAACAACAACACTACCAGCAGCAGCAACAACAGCAACAACAACAACAAAATGACAAAGAGTTTAAAACTGGATACCTCTGGTATAAAAGCCAGTTGCACTAAAACTTAAATGAAAGAAAAAGATTTTACAGTGGAGTAAAGAGAAACAGTAAGTGAGTGGGAATAACTGGATGAAATTAATATTCAGAGACACATCACAAATTTGCTTTGAGCAAAGAAACGATGCTGGAACTTTTGTCTGGTGTCTTTTCTAATGAGCCATTAGAACCATCTTACTGCCTGAAGAATCTTTCACACTCACATCCACACCTGAGGGCATTTTGGAACAGCCAGTTAGCCTTATATTCATGCCTTTGGACTGTGGGAGCAAACAAGAGTACCCAGAGGAAGCCCACACAAGAACATGCAAACTTCACACAGAAACGTTCCAGCCCGGGACTCGAACCCAGGACCTTCTTGGTGTGAGCCTTCGTGCTGACAGGCTAGAATCTATTTCACCGTCCTACTTTGATCTAGTACTTTGCAAAACTTCCCAGCTGCAGATTACCAGATGCAACTTTTAACTAATCACATTGTGGAGGTTTTTCTGTGTCATTGTGCAGATCAATTAATACTGCAAACTGGCTGGTGGATCATTTCATCCATTTCACTTAAAGGAATCACTGTCCGTCAGTCAAAACCTTTTCTTGGCGATATTCTCAGCCGTCCAGCCAAAAAGACCAAACAGATCCATGTGCTGTATCAGAACCTGTCTGTGCTGTCTCAAACTGCCTTCATTTCTGCAACCCTCAGAGTCAGGATGTTTCATGTCCTTACACTCTAGTAAAACCACAATCCCTGATATACATATCCGTCGTTCTTGTCATTTTCACAATGCGAACACTCGTAAAAACAGAAAACCACACCATCTCAAGAACGTAGCACTCATCGCCCAAAAATGCTAAACACACCTTTGTTTGGTAGCGTGTTCCTGTTCAGCGCACTAGCTGCTCAAAATCCAAATATTATGAGACACAAAAGAAGGCCTGGACTTTATCAGACTTTGAGTGTAAGCGAAAGTATTCGAACAGCTAGTGGTGTTGCACTGATGCTGCACTTTTTTTCAGCACTATTGTATAAAGCATTACATTTGACCTTTTAATGACTGGAAAGCTATAGCAACTTCAAAAATCACACTTTGCAACCGTGGTGAGCAGGAAAGCATCGTTGACGCCGCAGCATGCCAAATCTCAAAGCCGAAGATCAGTGCACCAGGTTCAGCTCCTGAAAGCTAACAACAGGGGTCTGATGCTACAGGCTCACCCAACCTGGACAGACGAAGATCACGGTGACTGTTTTGATCACTGAGGTCATACACTGCCCAGGCAAAAAAAATAAAACTTGCACACTCTAATGTTTTCACGGAGAGCCTTTATCCTTGGTTACATCATGTGATCTCCATGGCATTGTTGCTCCAGTTGGTCCGGTCGAGGCTCAGCAACATTAATGTGGCAGTAAAATGAAGTCGGCTGATGATCTGAATGTACTGAATGAGCAGGTTATCACATCAATGCACTTTTTCTTTACTCACTTCACTTTACTCAAATAATGAGCGAGAGGTTCAGGGAGCCACCCAGTGCAGCTAACTGGGTTATCAAATGCCAGCCATGTCTCTCACTGTCTGTGGTGAGAGGCATGTAAAACCATTGCTGATTTTTGTCAAGAGTAGCTGCATAGCCGTCAGCATGTTTCTGCCCTGCGATGGTCTGGCGAGCTGTCCAGGGTGTACTCTGCCCTCGCCCAGAGTCGGCTGAGATGGGCGCCAGCCTCCCAGCGACCCTAATTAGGATTAAGCGCTTCAGAAAATGAATGAATGAATGAATGAGATTCAGGGAGCATGAGGAATCATTTTCACATATGTATCGGCACCCCAGAGTCCTGACCTTAACCCTGCTGAAAGTTTGCGGGATGTGCTGGAGAAGACGTTATGGAGTGGTTCAGTTTTTCCCTCATCAGTTCAAGACGTCGGATGGAAATCAATGTTATGATGCTTAAATTTGTTGAAACAATGGCATGACGATTACGTGCTGAGATCAACAACAAAATATTAGTGTATGCGACTTGTGTGTGTGTGTGTGTGTGTGTGTGTGTGTGTGTGTCTCTATTCAGGGTCTGAAATGCTTCACCCGAACCTGCATCCATGACTGTGCTGGTGCTTTATGGATGCCTGACTGATGTTCCTGACTGTGTTCCTAATAAAGTGCCGTGTGTGTGTGTGTGTGTGTGTGTGTGTGGACCAAGTCCAATCTGACTTTCCAGTTGTTTGTGTGTGTGTGTGTGTGTGTGTGATTTAACAATCCATTCTAATGGAGTGCATACGTCATGACATGGGAGGGGGGGGGGTGGATCAGGTTTGGGTCCACCCCCTGAACCTGGGCTTCTGCAATCAGGGGTGTCTATAACGGCACGGGGCAACTGCATGAGCTGCCAACGCGTCATTTATGATTTTTTGCAATCAGCGGCAGCGCGTGTGGGTCCAACCCGCCCGCCCCCCGGCGCCTGGATCTCGACTGACGCTTTATTCCCGACGCCGGTGAGGCGCACGAGCGCGAGCGATCCTCCAGCGCCATGTCTCGTCCGTGAAGTGGAGGCGCGTGAGCTGCTCTGAAGCGCGAGCGATGGAGAAGCGTCATTTCGGTAAGGCGCGCGCGGACAGGGCTTGCCTTGTCTTTGATGGAAACTTTAGATGTTTAGATGAAATCCGGGTATACAGTCTCGCGCGTTAAGATGGCGGGACTTTTATAGGAGTGTTGTTTAGGGTAGGGAGTGTGCAGACATCCCTTCATCTCGAGCGTGAATGTTGTCTTTATAACGGGAAGAGTGAGCGCACTGACCTGCACGAGCGCGCGTCTCTTTCCTATAATAAAAGAATATTCTGCGGAGTAACCTTTTATTATAGGAATCAGTTCCTGGGGTCTCGATCAATCCAACACCAGCTTCACATCACTCAGGGATCATATGCGTTGTCGCGCGCACCTCCAAACTTGGAGGAACTGGACATTTCTGGATACTCATTTGCTTTTTTTTTTTTTTTTTTCCCCTTCATGCAAATGATCAGTCTATTAGAAAAGGTCACTTTACTCTGGTGCTGAAAGCGCGTGAGTCTGACGCAGCTCCATCCCCTTATATCATAAAATATCTGTTCAGGTTTTTTTTTATTTTATTTTATTTTTTTGGACCTAGTAAATGTTTTAATATGCTCCGACTTGTTATTATATTGTCAATGCACCCAGCTACTGATTTGTAGGAATGGGAACTCACTGTAGCCCATCTGTTGCTAGGCACAATTTGTCATCCTCCTTTTACCCTGTGCATGGGTGGAAAGGGACCACCAGATGACCAGTTCAGATGACAATCGTGTGATCAAAAAAATTCATTTTTGCTCGTTTGTATATGTAATGTGCTGAACTAGCTTGAAACACTCATTCGAATTGTTAAACATGAAATATGGGGACGGTGGTGGCTTGGTGGTTAAAGGCGATGGGTTACTGACCCGAAGGTCAGCAGTTCAATCCTCAGTATCACCACTGTTAGGCCCTTGAGCAAGTCCCTTAACCCTCAATTGCTCCGTTGTTTAAAAATGATAATTGTAAGTCGCTCTGGATAAGAGCGTCTGCCAAATGCTGTAAATGTGAATTAAAGCAAATTATTTACCAGGTGAAAGCTCCATTCTCACCATATACACAGTCATGAAAAGTACCATCTGATACTTTCATTTCCAGCACTGATGACTCTGTGATGCTGGTATGAGTGTGTCAGGTGCATTAATTCCTTCCTCCTTATGGCAGATTCATGCCGAGCCCTCGATGACGATATCTGACGTCTGTGTGCATTTGTTCATTCGCTACATTTGTCAGTCAGTACTAAAGTTCTTACCTAAAGTCATCTTGTCAGAGGAACACCGTACATGAAGGCAGTACATACTTACACACTTTACAGGGGTGTAGCTCTCACTTGTATGTATCCGGTCACAAGTACACACATTTGTCCAGCTAATTGTTATTGAAAACTGGTCTTAGCTGTGAATTTTTTATGCAGTTTTTAAACATTTTATTCCTTTTTTTTGTTTTTTTTTTCATCTGAACAAATTTACAGAATGTCGCCTAAAGCTTTTCAGTGCATCTCCATGGTGCAGGGTACCTGCATGCAAGATTAGAAAGAAATCCAATTAGTGGTTTCTGTGTAATCGCAATAATGAGAGAAGGTGGAGATGGTGGAGCTACTGGCTGCTTCCAAATTGCCCCTAGGTGTGAGCGTGAGTGTGAATGGTTTTATGTGTGTTAGTCCTGCAATGGCCTGGCGAGCTGTTCAGGGTGTACCCCACCTTCCGTCCGAGTCGGCTGAGATGGGCGCCAGTCTCCCGGCGACCCCAATTAGGATTAAGCGACTTAGAAAATGAATGAATGAATATAAAATAAATACTTTTTAATAACCTGTTGTTTCACCTGTCACTATTCTTCTTAGAGAAGAAGCATTGTTTGGATGATATTGGTCAGCTGGCATGAATACACAGTAGATACACAGTAGATTTCTCCTCGATTGTCTTGAGAGGGAGTTTCACAGAAACAAGGTCCTGGGTTCGAGTTCCGGGCTCGGCAAGTGTGTTTCTCTGTGGAGTTTGCATGTTCTGTCTGTGATCATGTGGGTTTCCTCCGGGTATGCCGGTTTCCTCCCACAGTTCAGAAACATTCACATTAGTCTAACTGGTCCTTCAGAGTGCCCCTTGGTGTGAGTGTGAGTGTGAACGGTTGTGTATGTGTTGGCCCTGCGATAGATTACTGAGCTGTTCAGTCGGCTGAGATAGGCTCCATCCTCCCTGCGACCCTAGTAGGATTGAGTGGTTTGGCAAATGAGTGAACGAATGAATAAATGAGTTAAAATTCACTAGCATGTTAGTGGTGTTATTGTTTTGCACCTTTTGTGTTAATTATCTTTACTACTTGTTCATTAAAGCCGGTTTCTGATCACAGCAGGTGTTTAAAATCCAAGTAACACTACTGCTTCTGGTGCACAGGGCACTCCACCACCATGTCAGGGTCACCGCTGTCCCGAGAATGTGTCACAATAAGGTCTGGTTAGCGATGGTCCAGTGTTCATGTTCCATTAATGCTCGGGGTAGAAGGAACAGGCACATGGAGGATGGTGATGAATAAATCAAAGCCTGGAATGAAAGTCAGATAAAGCAAAGCTGCTGTTTCATCATTCAAGGATGTCACAAGTGGTTCAGTGTTTTCAAAAAGGCCCAGAGGCTACTGATGTAAAAATAATGGAGCTCAGGACTATTTTCTCAGTAAGCTTGCAGTGTTATATTCAAAAGCTGAAAATGTGTAATGAGGCAGTGTTAGGTGTGTGTGTGTGTGTGTGTGTGCGATGCATTGTTATGCTGTGTTTATTAAATTGTATCAACCAGGGATTTTCAGTCCGGCAGGTCCACACAATTCCATCTTCTAACACACCTGAGTCTCAACATCCTTCCAGCGTTTAATTAGCCCTCCAGCTTCAGGTGTCGGTACAGAAGATCCTGAAGCCCCTGAGGCTGTGGGTGGGATTCAGGGTGCATGTGTGTTGTTTTCATTTGTGCTATGAACACATTCCTTTACTGCTTTAACTTTTCCTAATGATTCATCTTAATCTTATAAGGTCCTGGCTTCGAGGACGTTTCTGTGTGGAGTTGTATGTTCTCCCTGTGTTTGCGTGGATTTTCTTAGGGTACTCTGGTTTCCTCCCAAAGTCCAAAAAAAAAAAAAAACACATTTCCGAAGTGGCTGTTCCAAATTGACCCTAGGTTTGAATGTGAATGGTTGTGTCTACGTGCTGCCCTGTGATGGACTAGTGAGCTGTTCAGGGTGTACCTTGCATTTGCTCAGAGTTGGCAGAGATAAGCACCAGTCTAGCTGTGACCGTAATAAAGGTTAAGTAGTTCAGAAAATGGGTGGATGGATGGATGAATGAAAGGCTGGATGAATGAATGAATGGATGGATGAATGGATAAATTGATGGATGGATGGATATATGGATATATGGACATATGGATAGATGGAGGGACGATGGATAAATGAATGGATGGATGGATGAATGGATGGATAAATGGATGATGGATGAAAGAATGAATGGCTGGATGGATGGATGAATGAATGGATAGAGGAACGGATGAATGGCTGGGCGATGTATGAATGGATGGATGAATAACTGGATGGATAGCTGGATAGATTGAGCAATGGATGGCTGGATGTATGGATGGCTGGATGGATAGCTGGATGGATGGGTGGATGGATGGATGGATGATTCTCAAGCGTTTATTGTACGATTGTATTTAGAAAAAAACCCGTTTCTGTTTCAGCTACATGGTCGAGCACTTCAAAATAAATATCCAAACATCACATAAGGACAGTTCATATATAAGTAAGAATGCAGAACACTTGATCTCAGACTTTTTCCACTTTCTACGAATTGGTGTAGCACTGCCAAGTTATCGCGTATTCGCAAGATTGTTCTTTCTATCATGGACTATTGTTATTGTTATTGTTACTGTCAACAGACACTGAACCAAGAAAAATGTAAAGTAGAGGCCCCCCATGGGGGAATTGTACCAGCCATTATTAACAACTGGCAGTCATTTTACTGACCTTGAACTTGACCTACAATGACCTTTCCATAAACCTGTGTCAGCCTTTGGTCCCAAGTTGCTACCGTGTAAATTTGAAGGTGACATTTAAAGCAGTTGTTGAGGTATATTCATGCATATCCACAGAAGTAAATAAATACATAAAAAAAAAAAATAATAATAAAATACAAAACCATAAACTGACGTAGGGGGAAAAAAATACCAGCTACACCATCGCGGCTGGTAAAGAGGTGAAAAAGAGACACTAAGCCCATGAGCTGGGGTGGTTTTGCCAGGAAATCTTTATATTCAGTCAAAATAAACTGATAATAAAAGATAAAACATGAAGACTATTAACTAGTGAATGTGAACCTTTAATGACAGCCAGTGACATGGAGCCCATTAATCTTCCTGTATGTAACATATCAGCACCATGGACAGAGCAAAGATGGTTCTACTCTTTTTAATCATCTAATGATTAAAATCAGGCGGCATCCGTCTCACAGCACCTGGGTTCTGGGTTCAATCCCAGGTTTGGTGAGGGCGTTTCAGTGTGAAGTTTGCATGTTCTCCTCATGTGTACACGAGGTTCCTCCAGGTACTCCGGTTTCCTCTTACAGTCCAAAGACATGCACATTAGGTTAACTGGCTGTTCCAAACTGCCCCTAGTTGTCGATGCTCTGGCAGTCTCTCCTCAAATGAGTTAGACCTAAATTTGCACTTACGAGGTTTTGCCCCATCATTTTATCAAGTCAAATACTTATTTGTATATGTATTTTGATCCTTACTAGTCTAAACTCCAGATTAGACTTAGTTTGTCCAGATCACTGTTCAGGGTGTACCCCACCTTCATCGGCAGTTGGGTGGGATGGGCTCCAGCCTCCCTGTGATGCCAATAAAGGATGAAGCGGTTTGAAAGATGAAATGAAAACGAATTGCTTTGGTAAAAGAGAAAGGAAGCCCTTCAGGATGCGTTGTTCTAGGACGCAAGTCACTCTGGTGTCGTTTATTTGGTAAATAGTGAGACTTTTGGTCAGATGATCAAGAACCCCAGTTTAAGTCAGTTCTCTGGAAATATGTGACTCTTTAGCGTATGGTGTGAATAGCCTTACTCATACTTTTGTATGGTGCCTGGGAGCATGTGTGTCTGTGTGTGTGTGTGTGTGTGTGTGTGTGTGTGTGTGTGTGTGTGTGTGTGTGTGTGTGTGTGTGTGTG
>JAQMYF010000008.1:4789746-4807336 GCA_030014195.1 Neosilurus mollespiculum
GCATCTGATTAGAATGCCTCCCGAACGCCTCCCTGGTGTGGTGTTTTGGGCATGTCCAACCGGGAAGAGACCCCGGGATCGACCCAGAACACGCTGGAGGGCTACATCTCTCGGCTGGTCTGGGAACGTCTTGACGTTCCCCTGGAAGAGCTGGAGGAAGTGCCTGGGGAGAGGGACGTCTGGACCTCACTGATTAGGCTGTTGCCCCCGCAACCCGACCCCATATCAAGCAGAAGAAGATGAATGAATGAATGAAGATAGTTACCTATTAAAATTATAAAACCGTTCGCGTCATATGGCGGCACAGTGGCTTAGTGTTAAGCACGTCGGCCTCACAGCAAGAAGGTCCTGGATTTGAGTCCCGGGACCCGGATGTTTCTGTGTGGAGTTTCCATGTTCTCCCTGTGCTTGCGTGGGTTTCCTCCGGGTACTCCGGTTACCTCCCACAGTCCAAAGACAAGCACATTAGGCTGGCTGGCTGTTCCAAAATCGAACCTAGGGGTTTGTGAGTGAATGGTTGGGTGTGTGTTGCCCTGCCATGGTCAGGCGAGCTGTTCAGAGTGTTCCCCACCTTCACCCAGTGTTGGCTGAAATAGGCTCCAGCCTCCTTTCCACCCTAGTAGGATTAGGCGGTTTGACGAGTGAGTGAGAGTGAGTGAGTTCACTTCATTGAAAATAAAAAGGGTTGCCCGTTCCCATTTATGAACATTTTGTGAAGGCTGTAGTGAGAAATGATAAAAAATAAAATAAATAAGCTACTTACTTTTGTTTCTTTGTACTTTATCAGTACATGCCTTTGGTTCATGTACAGAGGTAACGTAGTCGGTTAACACAGGGTCAGTAGATTAGATGGGAAGTGGTAAATTCTAATATGAAAGTAAGTAAGGGTTTCATGCTAGTATCCTCACTGTTGCTGATCTTGTATATCTTCAGTTGTGTGTTTAAACTCTGTCTGTTTAACCCCCATTCTCTGGTCGCAGCAAAGCAATGGCTGACCAGAGACGCTGTGTTTTGTATTCATGCCCAATGTCTGTATTTACAGGCAACAACGCTAATTATGGAAGTTATCAGGTGTAGGAGTGTTTATATATTTATATGTTTATTTTTGGATGGGAGTGAATGAATATTGAGGGGGACGGGGTATAGACCCATAGAAATACTGTGACATCAGTGTTTAAAGCTGTTCTGATATCAGTATATTTCCCATCTACTCCTGAGGACGTGGTTTTGATTTCTTGTGTCATCATTCTAAATATCAAGCATTGCTTGCTCGTTTGTGGTTGTGGATCAGGTGGCTTGTGGTAAGCCACTTTATCCAGCTCAGTGTCAGAGGTCACACATGTTCAGCTGGCAGTAGGGAAGAGTGATTGCCGTATGACTAATGGGACAGGGTACACGGGGTTTAATCGGGTTGAAGGGAGAACGAAGCATCTGGGATGGAGGATAATTGTGACCCTGTCTGAGCAAGACCTAGTCAAAGTAAAAATATATATATATCTATCGCTTTGCGAGTTAAGCATTGTTCAAAGTGGTCAGTCATGATCTGTGCCAAAAATAGGTTATTGCTGCTTATTGTGTTAAAGAAATATTACTCAGCTACAGCATAATTATTATTTTTGTAATAAAAACCGTCAAACTCCACCAAAATGATTTAGTGAAGCAAGGAACCCACCAAGTCGGAGGAGATTATCTGAATACGGGTTTCTCTGACCGCTAAAGTACAGAAGCATATATCTCACATATCTGTTTGGTATGTGAATACTGTGGCTAGGATTACCGTGGCCATTCCCTGACCATTCAGCGAGATTTCGGAGGCGGTCTCATGCTAAAATATGCACTTGCCTCAGAAACGTGAGCATCTGTGTCGCATACATCACAACCGTCAAGTCAATACCCATGTGGCAGTCGCTGTACTCTGTATACTATATATGTAGACATACTATGTACGTCTCCACGGAAATCTCCGGTAACATCCAGAAGTTCCCACGGATCCATTCACGGTTGCAACAGTTGCTTGAACCTACAGTTAATTTCATAGTGAATGGAAGCCATGCTCTCAGGAAAGAATGGTAGTTTCCAGGTCACGTATTCTGAATGAAGTGCTCAGAACACTTATGGCATGATACCGGTCCATCGCCGCAAGGCTAAAAATTGTCCAATGTACAGAGACCAGACATAAGTAAACAGACACCCAAAATTTCAGAATTAATATTTATTGGTCGAAGAAGATAATAGTTTATTTGATGAAGATGGCACGTAACAGATTTTGAGCTGGTTTGGACGTCTTCTGTAACGTCTGCAGCCTTGGAACGGGGATTTTTCTCTACTGCTCTCTTCACGGAGCGAAGGCATCTTTCTGATGGTCCGGGTCGACCTGGTTGTGGATCCGTGGTGGTCTTACCTTCACTGTCGACCTTTTTACCGTTGACGGAGGAATATTTCAATTGTCGGCTACTTTTCGCTGGCTGGTGCCGCCCTCTGACTGACCCACAATTCCACCTCTCTGAAAATCTGACAGTTCTTGAGCTCCTGGAGTGCAAGGCATGCTTGCATAACTTTAGCACAACGATGTGCACCTTCATACAGCATTCTGACTAGTGGTTATTAAGTTTAAGTCATTAAATTGTCAGATTTTCAGAGAGGTTAACTGGGTTAAATGCCTTGCTCAAGAGCCCAACACTGGGGATTGAACTGCTGACTTTCAGATCAGTAACCCATCACCTTAACCACTTCACCTACAAAACATTTGGCAGACGGTTCTATCCAGAGCAACTTAAATTTATTATTTTATACAACTGAGGCTTAAGGGCCTTGCTCACGGGCGCAGCAGTGGCAGCATGGCGGTACTGGGGATCGAACCACCGACCTTTGGATCTCTGACCTGTAGCCCTAACCAGTGATCCACCACTGCCATTGTCTTGACTAGGGTCTTAGGGAGGTCTTTGGACTGTGGGAGGAAACCGAAGCACCCAGAGGGAAACCCATACAAAAACGGAAAGAACATACAGACTCCACACAGAAACGCCGTCGCTGAGCCCGGGTCTCGAACCCAGGACCTGCTAGCTGTGAGGTGGACGTGCTGAGCACTACGTCGCCGTGCTGTGCCGCCATATACTCCTGAGTTGCCAGTTTAGATTGGTATAGTTGTACATCAACGAAGCCAAGCATTATATGTACACACACATTACAGCTCACCCATTGTTTAACATGTCCTTCTGGGCCTCTTCATGGGCCACATAAACACTTAGAATTTTTGTGTGGCGGGATGACATTTCTCTGCAGCAGCCACGTGACCTGCTGACCCCCGAGTACATGGCTGCTATTCAGATGAATAAATGTTCATGTTGAATGAGACGCCGGGGAATAAACGAGCGGCTTTGTCTCTCCTCTGTTCCGTGCTCGGAGATGGAAAGAGTCCACACAAAGATCGACTCTTGCCGTTTACATCATCCGGGACTCCGATTCCAAACACGTACCCATAATTCTCACGAAATGGCAAGTTGTATTAAAATAGGATTTAAATTTGTCTCAACCATTTAAAATTGTTCCACGAGCATTTCTAGAACGAGGGGATGAATTGTACGACAAACACATTATTGTTTTTACTCCATGTTTCTCCACCAATTTAGTCGTAGCCAGTTCCCACCCATAAATATGCCTCGTCATCACGTTACCACCACCCACAGTGAGGGACGATAGCAAGCATGTGCTTCCTTCGGAATGCATATTTACGGAGCAGGCTAACACACTCGGAGGGAAAGCGCTATCCGCCCCTCGTACGAATGAGCTCACAGACGCCCGTGATTGGTTCGTGATCGCTGTGAGTGACAGGGAAGTGAACGCCATCCCTCCCTCTCGTGAGAGCTCCGCCAATTAACTCCCCTGGACTCCCGGTCACGGATGGCTGTGGCATCAATCCAGATTCGAACTTTTGATCTCCAGGTTGATAGTCGCGCACCTTGTTGACGCACCACTCGGGAGCCTACATGTATTTTTTTGCATAATAAATATATTTTATAATCATAAAGAATATTCTGGGGTAAATTTAAAAGCTGTTGAATTTCTTGCGTTTGTAAATCCCAGGTGTTTTCACATTGGTGGAGCTGCAGAGTCATGTGAGCCCCGAAACCCCTGTAATTCACTTGTGACACCTCACTAATTTTAGAGGACACACACAGGAGTTTCCTGATGTGCCCGGAAAATGCATGCATTCAGAATGCTTTCTGTCCCCCCTTCCTCTTCATACACTCCAGTCCACACCGGTCTTAATTTAGCAGCATGGCTTCCACGACAACCTGGCATAAAATCGCCACAGTAGCTCTGACAGATGTTCAGAGACACGATGCCAGCCGACACCGATTCAGCAGCCAGGAGTGAGCGCCACTCTTCCACGAGCGGCTGGGCGAAACGATTTCAGGCATCAGTTAAAGGAGTCTTGAATCCTGCATGTACCAGCTGTTCTTTTGTTTGTGTGAAATTAGTACATTTTCAGATTAGTGTTAGTTATTATGGGCTACTGTTTTTTATTTATTTTATTTCATGTTATACATTAAGGATGGATGGGATGCAGTGTGAAGCCGTGGGTTACCATAACGATGTGGTGTTCCTCTGGTAACTAGCGTGGGAGGGTTGTGATTGTAACCGAATGCTGGAGAAAATGTTCAAGCTAGTGAGGAAGAATTTTTTAGGGGGGGGTCAGGTGTAAATGAATTATATCTCGTACCATTGAGTAGTTTTATTTCCTCAAGTGCATACAGATTAATCAGACTCTGAGGAGGGACCCTTACTGTCTTCCCCCCTCGATCTCTTCTCATTCTTACTCGGTCACTCCTCCGATGCTAGTATTAAACCGCGAGCTCAGTGCCCTTTTTTATGTCGTGTGGTTCACTCTGACCTATTTAGGATGTACTCGGGGGCTCCTCCAGCACTTTTCCACTTGTATGACTGCATTACTGATGGTTAAATACACCAAAGCCAGATGAACAGGGAGGGGCCTCGGTACTATTTCAGAGCTCACTTGAGATAGAGTGCTTAAAATGGTCCTGACGGAGCCTCCGTGTGAAAAGCATTCATGTTATCACCCAGAGATCAGAATCCTTTTGAGGTCACGGTCATCAGTGGTCAGTTATCCAACAAAGCATAACTGGTTGTGCCGCGTGGATGATGTTCGTTCTCTCTCTCTCTCTCTCTCAGATCATGCATGCGGAATAGGGTAGATAGCACTTTCTTTCGTATGTTCTGCGGCCCCGTGACGCCGCATGAGCAGTTTGTAAAGACGAGGTTATCTGGCTTCATGGGTCGTGCAGAAAGCATGTGATTTGCTTTGACCTGCCTGAGTTTTTATGTGTCGTATGATAGAGACTGAACTGGTGGGAGGAGGTGGCTGAGAGAAAAAATTAAAAAAGTTCTGACTTTAAGTCCATGGCATTCATTTGCACTAGGTAATACCAATCTTAAAAACAAGTCTATGTAAAAAAAAAAACAAAAAACGTTTTAACACAAAATGTGGGATCTGTCAGAGCGCTAATGTAGATCTGTGTGTACAGTGTGATGGAGATAAACTCGTGTTGAGTTCAGCTAAAAGAACACGTTGGGGAGGGAGATGTGAAAATTGTTTATTAAAGCACAAGGATTTTAAAATAACTGCTATTAAAGCTACTACACATAGTAAGTTTTAAAGTGAAATGAAAGCCTTCCTAACTCCCCTGTTGTATAGGAACATGTGTTTATTTTCATTATCAGGTAATTTTTACTTACATTTTCGAGGATACTACCTTCTAAAGTCTGTTGGATAGTTTGTGTTAGTCTGTTCGAAAAGGCCATCATTTCAGAGTCCGTTTCATTCTCGCGAGTGCCCTAAATCACAAGAATAGAACATGATTTTGTCAGTTTATCAGCCATGATAATGGTGAAAATAACAGTATACAGGTATTAAACTAACAAGTCAAATATAAATTAATGAACTTCAAATTGAACAAAACCAGTCATATCTGCCTGAATAAAATTAATTAATTAATTAATATAAAAATAGTAATAAACCATTACATTAAATACATCAGACAGGCGTCTACTTCCTACATGAGCAAATGCGAAGTACGTGGTTCATTTCTGTGCAAATCACTTGTGTTTACAACATCTCATAGGTGAATCACGTGACTTTCCGCAGTGCGTTGTCGTCCTCGTGTGCAGATGTATTGCTTTTTTCTTCTTCTTCATGAAGAAGCCTGTAAGAACAATAGCGCAGTGCTCGAAAAGTTTTAATAAGTTTGGGTTTAATTCCCCTTTAAAAAAGATATAATATTATGGTAATATTTAACCTGTGTACATCTCATTCATGTAATTTAAGGTTAAAAAGAAAAAATAACCTGTTTTATTTTTAATGCAGATTAACTTACAAGTTATTTTTTCTTACCAGTTATCTAAGGAATAAAACACACTAAAGAGTGCTGTTAGGAAAATAATCAACAGTGCGGTGTTATAATGCACACTAAGTACCCCAACATTTTATTAACGTTTCCTGTGTTTTAAGTAATGTTGTTCAAGTAGTGCGTTTACAAAACAAATATAAAAAGTACATGACATAAAACATAACACAAAAACATTAAGACGACCCCTGACCCATGTGTATATTCATGATTAGGAAATCGAGGTTGTGTGCAGGTTTAAATTTTTTGGAATTTTCTTCAGTGATGGGCTAGATTGGAGGAAAAAATATATAGATTTAATTAACCATATAAAAAAAATCTGCATATAATAAAACCTTGCTTATTTTATTATTAATTTTTTTGTCCCCTTTATTTTAATATGGCACTATTCTTTAGGGAAATGTGAACCTAACGTACAAATTTTGTGTTTTTGTTACAGCTGTACAGGCAATTACATTTTCCACCAAATATATTCACTCCAAGCCTCTTTTTTTCTTTTTTTCTTTTTATTAAGCTACAAATTTTTACAATTAACTGACATTAATTTATTTTCATGTCCATAATTGCTTATAATTTTTTGTATTTTTGCTAATCATTACCTCTCATTTATAGAACTCACTTTATTCATCAGGTGGATATGGTGGGCAGTGGTGCTTAGTGGTTGAGGCTCTGGATTGCAGATTCGAAGGTCAGGGATTCAAGCCCCAGTAACACCACGTTGCCACTGTTGGGCCCTTGAGCAAGGCCCTTAACCATAAATTGCTCAGATGTATAAAATGATAAATGTAAGTCACTCTGGATAAGGGTGTCTGCCAAATGCCTTAAATGTCATGTATTTAAATGTTTGGATATACATCGTTATAGCCCACATAGCAACTGGACTTACCTCCTGTATGGATCTCAGCTATAATTTCCTCAGAAATGGAATAAACTACCTGCTCAGTTGAAAATAATTGGCTTTAATTCGTTGATCAAAATGAAATTGATTAGATGCTGCATACCATTACTGCATGCCTGTGTTTCCATATGTAAAATAATGACATTTTATAACACAGTGACAATACTATTATTATTTTATTACTGATAAATCCTCATAAAATTTGAACTTGAATATATTTTAAGTGCCCTTTTTTTAATTATCCATGAAAAATTCCACTTTTTGGGCCGTGTACCTCTTTGGCTAAATAAACCCAAAATAACTGGCAGACTGACAGCAACAGCTGGCTGCAACAGTTTCAGTAATTAAAAAAAATCAATAATAATAAGGGCGTGGGTCCACCGTACTCATTTTTTGTGCTGTCAGTGCTTATTTTCAATACGTTTCCCATGTAGCCTAGCTCAGTGTTGACAGAGCTCAGTGCACTCAATGGAAAAATGCCCTCAGCCATGGCCTTTTTTTTTTCAACAGTGCTCACAGAACAGGTGTGTCTTCCCCGAAAGAAGACCAAGCAAGCATCAGTGAAACGGACAGTGAAAAGTGTTGGGTAAAGTGAAAACAAACTCGGTGAAATTCCTGCCTGTTCTTGTGTCAGAGTTGGTAACCTAGCAACAGTAAACGCTTGAGATAAGTGCTCCGTGTTCATGCTCAGAATGAAGTGGTGGGGGCTGAAACTTGGTGTTTGGTGGCATCTGTCAGTCAGTGGTATCTTTAAGCTCTGATTGGTTATCACACGATTCTGCTTATTACATGACGTTGCATGGTCGCTTGTTGCTTCCTTTTGAATCTGGCTTCAGGCGGACGTGCTAACCACTATGCCACCATGCCGTCCCTTCTAGTTTTAGTATTTTTAAAGTAAATGAGCTGATATCCTAGTAGTGGCTAATTAGAATGCACGGTTGCTTAAATCCAGTCTCTACCTATCTATTTATATATTGCTCTATCTATCTTTCTATCTCAGTCTTTCTATCGCTTTCTAAGTCTCTATATCTCTCTGTCTACCTATCTATCTCTCTATTTCTGTCAGTCTATCTCTCTATCTATATCTTTCTGTTGCTTTATAAGTCTATATATCTCTATTTATCTGTCTTTTTATCTATCTCTCTCTCTCCATGTATCTATCCCTCTGTGTCTACCTGTCTATCTCTATCTCTGTCTATCTCACTCTGTCTATCTATGTCTGTCTATCTCTGTCAGTCTATCTGTCTCTATCTCAATCTTTCTATCGCTTTCTGTCTCTATCTCTATTTATCTGTCTCTATCTCTCTATCTCCATGTATCTATCCCTCTGTGTCTACCTCTCTGTCTATCTATCTATCTCTGTCTGTCTATCTGTGTCTATCTATCTCTGCCTTTCTCTATCTCTCTATGTCTGTCTATCTGTCTCTCTATCTCTCTCTTTCCATGTGTGATAGGGCAGAGCGTGCACATGCACCCTCACTGGTGGAAGGGACGGAGGATAAGTGGATGAAAACAGATCTAAGATCAGTGGACAAAACCAGCTCATAAAACTGATGATCGCCAGATCACTTGTCGGTACCAATCAGGATGAAATCTGGCCGATTTTGATCACTAGCCAATCAGTAGATGTGTCTTAAATTTTGGTGCTTCTGGGATGACCTTTAACCAGGAAGTGACTCTTGTGTGCAACATACATTGGCTTGTGTTTACATTTCCATTGCAATCCTGGAATCCTTGCGCCCGTGACGCCTCTGGGAGCTCTGAGATCCTGTCCTGACTACACATGTGCCAGTGAGCTGCCCTGCACACACAGACTGGTGTGTAAACACGGTTAAAAATAGAGCTCAGTGTGTATGAGAAAGAGAAGTGAGTTCGAGAGAGCGAAATGGGAATTTATTCATTCAGAGTCTCCATTGTGTGAGTAACTGCTGTTAGTGTTCCTCAATGTAAATGAATGTGTTTGTTAAAGTGTCTGGTTAGCGAGATGTCTGTTCCAGCGTGAATAGTTTCACTTTAATTGAACCTCAGCCTGTATAAACATTTTGCCAGTGTTTAGAGTGTGGTTTTCATTCTCTCTGAGATTTGAAGCATAAAAAATGCTTTGTTTGCACGTCCGACACAAATGTGTTCCTGTGTAGCAGGAAGATCTTCATGGTGCTTTATGTGCTGCTCCGTCTAAGACTTCAACTCAAGATGTGGTGTTTCAAGAAAGAAAGCCGTTCTGATGATACTTTTGGTGGCTAGTATCCAAAAGGCAGATAATCTTAAGTATTTTGAGGTTGATCAAAAGGAACCTTCGGAGTTTTGTATTTTGTACTATGTACAGTGTGTATGTAGTTCTTGCTGAAATGTTTCTCCTTTGCATCTCATTTAAAAATGAGCTTGTTTAAGGGATAATGTACAATGAGCCAGGCATTTTTGCTAAATGATGAATGATGTAAAGTTTTGGTTTAGAAATTATTGTTAATAAATTATTAAAGTAATTTTTTTTGCTCTTTCTAATTATGGGATTCATAGCAGCGGTCTGTTATTCATGAAAGCGGTCTATTATTCATAGCAGTGGTTGCAGGAGTCTGTTGTTCATCACAGTGGTCTGTTATTCATACCGACAGTCTCGGCCGTCTGTTGTTCATAGTGATTGCAGGAGTCTGTTTGTTGCAGTGGTCTGTTATTCAAAGCAATAGTCTGTTATTCATAGCAGCAGTCACAGTGGTCTGTTATTCATAGCAGCAGTCACACTGGTCTGTTCTTCATAGCAGTGGTCTGTTATTCATGGCACCAGCCACAGTGGTCTGTTATTCATAGCAGCGGTATGTTATTCATAGCAGCAGTCACACTGGTCTGTTATTCATAGCAGCAGTCACAGTGGTCTGTTATACATAGCAGCAGTCACACTGGTCTGTTCTTCATAGCAGTGGTTTGTTATTCATGGCAGCAGTCACAGTGGTCTGTTATTCATGGCAGCAGTCACAGTGGTCTGTTATTCATAGCAGCAGTCACACTGGTCTGTTCTTCATAGCAGCGGTCTGTTATTCATAGCAGCAGTCACACTGGTCTGTTCTTCATAGCAGTGGTCTGTTATTCATGGCACCAGCCACAGTGGTCTGTTATTCATAGCACTGGTATGTTATTCATAGCAGCAGTCACAGTGGTCTGTTTTTCATAGCAGCAGTCACACTGGTCTGTTATTCATAGCAGCAGTCACACTGGTCTGTTAATCATAGCAGTGGTCTGTTATTTATAGCAGCAGTCACAGTGGTCTGTTATTCAAAGCACCAGCCACAGTGGTCTGTTATTCATAGCAGCAGTCACACTGGTCTGTTATTCATAGCAGTGGTCTGTTATTCATAGCAGCGGTCTGTTATTCATAGTATCAGTCACAGTGGTCTGTTATTCATAGCAACAATTACAACGGTCTGTAATTCATAGCAGCAGTCGGTTATTTATTTCAATAGCCTGCTATACAGACTACATAACAGACCCCTGAATGCCAGAATCAGAAATTAGTCTACAAATTAGCCATGCATTTTAAAGTTTGGTTATGAAAAGCCCAAAGTGTTTGGGGAGGGAAAAAAGTTAAACAATTCTCACTGCCTGATTGTTGTTGTTTTTTTATTTAAATTAAAAATGTATTTATTTATTTATTTGGTTGTTTTGGGGTTTTTTTATATACCCAATAGATTCATTTGCATGCTTAAAGATTTGAAAGATGGCCTTTTAGACGGTGCATGGACGGTGAAGTAATGGAAATGTTAATAGAAATAAATAATTGGAGTCCATTTTGAATAATAGAAAACTGTATCTCTGAATTATAGTATGAATTGCCATGACTGCTGATGCAGACTGGGATTCGGCAGCCAGCAAGAGTCACGTTTACAACCAGCAGCGCCAGCTCTCCATCTCGAAATCATCCTCCTCCTCCTCCATCGGGCATTCCACAAGCAATAGGTGGAGAAAAGTCGGGCCACACGGACACCAGCACTAAGTAAACCTGCTACACATATTCACATAGCTGTTATCCACTTGCTTGTTTCCAGTAAGGAGCAGGAGCAATAAACCCTCGTTATCGGTTGTAGCACCCATGATCTTAGATATGATATAAGGACAGATTGATTTGAAGGTCTTATCTGAACTGAGCAGGTTTTAATGATTATTGTAGCAGTGGAGACTCATCAGGTAGGACTGTGGACTATTGATCTTGAGCTTCTTTGAATCTTAGTACTGATGGGTTGGTGAGCAAGGCCCTTAATCCTCATCTGGATTAAAGCTACAGCCAAATGAGTAAATACTTTAAACAGAAGGGAAGAGAATAAGCTTTCTTCTCAGATACCATTGTGTATTTAGTAACAGCTGGCTTTGTATAAGGAAGTGCAACTACACCAACCACAGCAGTTTCTGAGGTTTCTGAGGG
Organism: Neosilurus mollespiculum; assembly: GCA_030014195.1. Taxonomy (NCBI): domain Eukaryota; kingdom Metazoa; phylum Chordata; class Actinopteri; order Siluriformes; family Plotosidae; genus Neosilurus; species Neosilurus mollespiculum. The sequence continues at coordinate 4,801,481 of JAQMYF010000008.1, forward strand.
TTTTAGAATAATTTCAGGCAATATCCATCATTAAATCCATGTCCTTAACAACACTAAAGGATTTGGCAACTATTTCAAGAGATCCAGCTTTTCAGCCATTCTGTATCTGAAAATATTGAGGTTACGCAGGATTAGTGGTGCCTGCTGGCATAGCAGTATAAAAGGCTGTTAATGGAAGATGCACTACAGCGGTAGAGTGGTGTTGAAGTCAGTAATAAATCTGTATGTGAGTTTAACTGTCAAGCTTTCCAAAAGTTTCTTTCATTTCCAGAAAGTATTAAAAAAAAAAAAGTCCTTTAATTACAGCAAATGCAAAATCTATTCCTCCCAATAGCTTCATATTGACTGTATGGTGTATGAATAAAGCTCATTACTGTATAAATGTGCCTTCCTTTTCGTTTCCTGTAAAGTAGTTTATTATGATTAATGCTACTTTCCTCTAAACTGTCTGTCCCTGTTGGATTTACTGCTTTTAAGCAGCACAGCCTCAGTAATAGAACCAGAATTAATTCAGCATGTCAGTATTCTGTCATTAGAATTGAATTTAACCTGGGTTTACACTGGGAGCACAATGTCCATGATTCAAAAAGCATGGAACTCCACGATTTATAGGCATTCTTGGAGCACAGTTGGGGTATAAAAAGGAGTCAGGGTTCATCCAAGAGTTGAAACTTGAAGGAATTGTGTTTCCAAGTTCATCAGGATCCCTTACGATGGCACATCAAGGTCTTTTACGCTCTACTACGATTCCTACGTTTTATCACTCATTCCCCCCATCGCCACACATTTTTCCTGCTGGTTCAGGAATCGAACCAGCGACCTTTCGGTTCCTAAGCTGCTTCTCTAACCACATTTTGTCACAATCATCACGATTCCACCAGGTTCCCTCAAGATAATCACGATTCGATCCCATCACCCCTCACGCTCATCACGATTCTCTCAAATCGTGGACATCGTGGCCGCAGTGTAAACTCAGATTTAGGTTGTCTGTACCTGTTCAGGGCAGCACAGTGGTGTAGTGGCCACATCTACAGCAAGAAGGTCCTGGGTTCGAGTCTTGGGCTCTGCGAGGGTGTTTTTGTGTGGAGTTTACATGTTCTCCCAGTGTTGACATGGGTTTTCTCTGGGCACTCCAGTTTCCTCCCACAGTCCAATGACATGCACATTAGGCTAATCGGCTGTCCCAAATTGACCCTAGGTGTGAGTATGAATGGTTGTGTATGTGTTGCCCTGCAAGGGTCTGACGAGCTGTTCAGGATGTACCCAGTGTTGGCTGAGAAAGGCTCCAGCTTCCACGTGACCCTAATAGATTGCAAATGAGCAAGAACCTGTTCTCATGTTTTCGAAATTGTAAAATGACCCTCTCTGACCCACTTTGATGGGATCCCTTTGAAGCCTCTCAGAATTTCAAGGAAAATTAATTCACCGGAGCAAAGATTTCTCGTTCAATTACAGGCTCTGGAAACAGAACACTGGCGAACTTTTAAAATGCTTTTACACACAATTATCCTAAATGTCTCATCATGTAATGGAATGTCATGTAGTGAAATGGATTTTACTAAGAGGACTTTTATTACTGCTGCCACTAAAATTGCACAACTAACTGTTTATTAAATCGCTTTTTGAGCCTGATTTCGATAGCAGAATAATTAATAGAGGTATAAAGAAACATGGATTCTGTCTTTGTGAAGGTTTGAAATATGAAAGATTTTTTTATGGTTTTGTGTTTGAACAGATCGGTGAAGAGGACTGTATATCCCAGAAGTCATTAAGCAGCTTTAACCTTTTCTGGCCCACACCGGTTAACCATCATGCAGTGCAGGATCACACTGTTGGACGGATCTGACTACACCTGCACGGTGGAGGTGGGTGGAGCTAAGGGGGTTTTGTGATTTAGTTAAGAAAACCAGAAATGATCATGATGACGTTACATTTTTAGACAACAGTGCTTGTTATGAAACATGACATCTAGTTTACATAACAGCGCTGCAGAATTCTTATTTTTGATTGGTTGAAAGGTGTTGACTTAGTTTTTGTACCAGCAGCTATTAGCTTCCTCCCACAAAGTGCTTTAGTAATGAGCTCCATCTGTCCATCAGACTTTATTTTCCGGACATTTACTTGCTGCGCACTGAAGCTGAGGTTTTCAAACTTGCTGTGCTTGTTGTATATTGACATATTATTAAATGGTCCTTTCGGCGGGAGTGTCTGGACCCCTGTGGTCTATTTTTTTTAAATTTAAGTAATGTGTAGGGTTGGTGCTAGATTTGAAGTGTGCGTATGTGTGTACGTCACCCCTACAGTCCATTTGTCTTCTACCAAAACGTGTTCAAGATGTCTGGCTCTGTCTGTACTTTTAAAAACATAATAATGCACTAGGGCTTCAAAGGTTTTCAAGCCAAATGTTTTTAATCCTCATCTGGCCGGATCAGAAGCAGATTACTGTGAATTTGTAGGGCTTTCAGAGTCACTTAGTGTGTGTTTAGTTTGCAGTTGAGATAATGAGTGATGTTTCACCTGTAACAGTAGCGGTGACATGACTGGTGGATGAGGAAAGGATCGACGCAGAATCTAGCCAACGTATTTACTTCATATTCTGCTTCACATTCTCCAAAGTGTTAAGACGCTTGGGGATGGGGATGGGGTGGGCGGTGTTGTTAAGTAAGTTCAAAATTGGTGTATTTTAAGATAAGAGAAGAGGCATTGGGGGATTGTGTGTGTGATGTTTGAGGTCTGGCAGTGTGAGTATATACAGGCAGTAATCTCCATTCCAAGCCAAGGTTTGGGTTTTCCTTTGCTGGACCCCAATGCCTTTCACCCACGTCTGTCCAAAATTACAGCTTGCAAAATTACAGCCTGTGTAATGTAAAGCATGTGTAAACCATCACAGCACTGCTTATTACTCTTGTTTTACGACTGACTTAAAGGAGTAGAATCTTGGATGGGTCGCTTGCTCTGTTGTGGGTGTTGTATGCTTCCAGCGCTCTGTAGTTCCTTTTAAATTTAAATGTTATTCTGCAGGGGGCTTGGCATCTGAACAGATCATTTAAACAGGACGTGGTATGTCCATTAGATAAGGCTTTCGGATTAAGCGTCCAGCTTTATAAATGTTAGTTTTCCTGCTGGCAAACTTTATACCTGTAGAAAAAAAAATTTGTGAGAAGTTTCTGAGAAACAAACTACACGTGTTTACGTTGGATAAAGCAGTTTCTCCTTGAAACCTCAGAGGATTTGTTAACCCAGTAAACCACCAGACCACCGGGATCATGGCTTCATCTTATTGCAGTGTAACAAACTGACTTTTAAAACGAATCATCACACACCAGAGTAACATTTCATTCTTAGCCCATTATCCGATGGCGGACTGATCAAATCACTTTTCATCTGCGGCCCGTCGTCTGTCTGTTAACAATTCCTGTTTCAGCTAATTTAAGAGAACTACTAAATGGAACCTCATGCTATTCTGCATACAGGTTATTTTACATGTATTTATTTTACAGGGTTTTTTTTTTCCTCATTTGCATATTCAATATGGCCGACAGGCGACCTTGTTGATTTTTCGTGTGGCAGTTATTCCAAGAAAAGTACTGAATGGAACTTCATGATATTTTGCATACAGTTTCCCCATGTGGTCTAGTAATGCACCACTGTATTTTTTATTTTTTATTTTTTTTATCTCGTTTGCATATTCAGCATGGCTGCCATGTGACCTTGTACATTTTTCTTGTAGCAGTTTTTACAAGAAAACTACTGATTAAAATTTTATGATCTTTTGCGTTTGGGTGCCCCATATAGTTTAGTAATGCAAAAAAGGAATTTTCCCTTTTTTTTTTTTTTTTTTTAAATATCTGAAAAATTAGTGTTCATTACCGAAAACTATATGGCTTCTGGATTATGAGCTCCAAGATCCGTATGGATCTCTTGTAGTAATAAAGTTCTCTGTTCTGCATTGACCTTCAACAGAAAAAAGCCAAAGGTCAGGTCCTGTTTGATAAAGTATGTGACCACCTCAACCTTATGGAGACAGACTACTTTGGCCTCACATACCGCGACTCAGAACATCAGAAGGTACCCCATGCTTTCGATCTTGCCTTCACCCCGTGATGTTTTTCCTTCGAGAACCTAACTTCCTGTTTGTGATTTCTTTCCAGTACTGGATGGACCCTGCAAAAGAACTTAAGAAACAAATTAGAAGTATGTCACCTGTCTTGTATTGTGCTTGTTTTGGACACCCTGTCTTTGTGTTTGCTGAAGAATTCTGTGATCCTGATGAAGGAAATGTTTGTGTGTCCGTGTGTATTAGGCGGTCCCTGGAACTTTGGGTTCAACGTGAAGTTTTATCCTCCTGATCCGTCCCAGCTGTGTGAAGACATCACCCGGTAAGATTCAGCTGAGTTCTGTTTCCATCTACACCTTTATTTATCATTTATTACATGGTATGATTTTATTTATTTATTTATTTTTAAACACCTGTTTATTCTCTCTTGGAGTCGAAGTGTTGATGAATAATAAGTGCACCATGGTTGCATTTGTTTACACAATAGCTTGTTTCCTTTCGGCGCAAAAATACTTTCCAGTGAAGCATCACACCTGAGATTCCACAGAACACTTACACTCGCACATTAATCACATTCTCTCTTTGCAGTTCAGTTTTTTTTTGTTTGTTTGTTTTTGTTTTTTGCAGTATGCAAATTGCAAAATGAGCCAGGAGAGGCGGAGCTTTCTCAAGCAACGCGAAGTGGGCGGGCATGGCATTCATCTGAGCTGAGCTTTCACCTGACACAGTTCGAGCACTAAACAAACAGGGCTTAAACACGGCGTCCCCCAAAACCTTTTCCTTAGGGAAACGATGTGCCCATATTTACATGGAAGAGGAGCTTATTGTTGCTCTTTATTAATATCCCATGCTTTATGATTGCATGCAGGAACTTTAAAAGGATAGTAACCGGAAATGCCATATTTGGGTCCACATCCACTGTATATCTATATAAGAGCGACCATTCTATACGTTCCATAGGTAAGTCTGTTGGGCTTTTATACCTGAGCCTAGTGGCTCATCAGGCCGGTGCTTATCCCTGTGAAGTGACTAGGAGTTCAACTCCTCCTGGATGGGACGCTAGTCCATCACAGGTTACCTTCCCAGTATTTTTACTGGTACCCATTTATACTGCTGGGTGGACAGAGGCACACTTGTGGTTAAGACCTTGCCCAGGGGTCTCAGCACGGTGGGGGTCCAACGGGGATTCGATCCCATGATCTCTCGATCGTGAGCCCGGCACCCTAACCGCTACGCCACCGGCCCCACATCTGTACTTCCCATACGGTAATCAATCTAAAATAGTCACGATAAACTCTCACAGAGCTGCTGTAGGGAACTAGCTTGATGCTGCTCACAATTTCACTCAAAGATTTTTAAGCACTGAAACATGTGAAGGTGTTACCGAAGCAACAACAGCTGACGATGCTTCAGTGGCAAAACAATTTGTTTCCCTCGTGAGGTGACTTTTTTTTCGTGTGTAGTATAGCGGAGAATCAATTTACATGTCGGTTGTCGCTACCTGACTGAGGCTTTAAACGCATCTTTTTGTCAGTGACCTGAGGGAACATCCAACACCACAACAATTTTTATAATCCATCTTTAAATCAACCGAATGTATGGATTCTTGTTCTTTCCTTTTCCTATTGTTTTTACTGCCATTCAGAAATGTCCTAGAAACAGAGATATCACTTCCGGTACTTCCTTGTACTGTGTAGTATAAATGCTGTAGATAGTCGTTCTCTCAGCAGGGGGGGGGGGGGGGGGGGGGGGGGGGGGGGGGGGGGGGGGGGGGGGGGGGGGGGGGGGGGGGGGGGGGG
>JAQMYF010000008.1:4831047-4844539 GCA_030014195.1 Neosilurus mollespiculum
AAGAATTGAGGCAGTTCTGAAGGCAAAAGGGGGTCCAACCCGTTACTAGCATGGTGTACCTAATAAAGTGGCCGGTGGGTGTACGTTTACGAGCCGACTCCAGCACCACCTGTTGCACTACACACATCATCTTAGACATGACCTGTAGCATGCACAGATGGATCAGGTTTGTGGAAATATTTATGAAATGTGGGCGGCATGGTGGTTTCGCCTTACAGCAAGAAGGTCCTGGGTTCAATTCCTCCGGGTACTCCGGTTTCCTCCCACAAACATGCACAGTGGGCTAATTGGCCATTTCAGGTCACACTAGGTGTGAGTGTGTCTGTTGCCCTTCAATGGTCTTGAGATGGACACCAGCCTCCCCGCAACCCTTATTAGGTTTTTATATACCTCTTCTGCTAGCCCTATTGTACTCAGGTGTTCACCTGATGGTTATATATTTCAGGAAAAAATAAGAACACTAAGTGGGTTTATACTGTACCTTTTGTGTGCAGTGTAAGGAGAGAACACAAACAAATCCTCAGCACGAAATTGTGCACATGCGTCATGCTCCATGATCGTGTGCTCGTTCACAGCACTTAACTAACAATCCATACGTTATTACATAAGTCGCCGCTTGGTCATCTCCTCAGATTCCTGGGCAGCACATGTTGATCTTTACATGGAGATCTGCTTTTGCTCCTGCATCTTGATGATGTTTTGTTGTGCTGTTTGTGAGCGTGCTTTGTGTCTGTGCGCTGTTTGTGTTCATTCACTGGCATTCTGTGACTCAGGCTTCTGTTTAAAACTGCTCTGAGAACAGAAGATCGTCCTCATCTTTGTCTTCTTCTCCCTGTTTAACATGCACTGTGCAGAGAGCTTTGATTCCTCACGGTGCATGTTGAAGTCATTTGCTGCTGCTCTGGGCCTGGCTCTTGTGCAAAGAACTCTGGTATCAGTTTTGGAGCACTTACAGCCTTTATCCTGGAGTGTTTCATGACCGAACCAGCATCAATTTTATACATTTTCAATTCATGCTGCAATCATTAGCACTGCAATGTTCTCTCTCTCTCTCTCTCTCTCTCTCTCTCTCTCAGGAGTAAACACCAGTATGATCAAGGAACATGCCATTTTTTCCACTCTATTGCCCCATGGACATTTGGCTTCTGTGACATTTGATCTCAGATCCAGACAACTCGGTGGATGTGCTGACAGTGGAGAAGCGATGATTCATACAACACACACACACACACACACACACACAAACCCTCAAATCAGCCATGCACTCCAACCAAAAGCTCAGCTTTTTATTGGAACGATCATTTACCATTACCAGCAATAATTCAAGGTCACCATAGATACATGACAGCTCCATTATGCAGGAATCCTCTTTAAAAGCCATTTGTGCAACTGCCTTAAAGTTTTTTTTTTTTTTCTTTTTTTTTTCTTTTTTTGTAATCATGAAGTGTTTAATTTATGCACATCCTATTTTTATTTATAGCAGACACTTAATCACCGTGCCAACGACGAAGCTATAAATCCGTACGCCAGTGTTCCAGGGAGATAGCGAATCAGAGCCAGGTTTGCTGACATCAGTTACAGTTTTATTCATGTCTTCAATTTTTTCACCAATTTCTGACTGGCAGATTAGATTAGCATGAAGACTTCTGTACATGGAGAAAACCAGGCCACGAGCCAGGAGTTAAAAGGTTAAAGTGTTTTAAGTGTTGTACATACATTATATAATCTTATTATCTACAAGAACATAAATTCTCCGTATTGCAATGTTTGTACTTTATTCCTAAATGATTTTAGCAATACAACTCCTGGAAACTCTGCCACTATTAAAAGGGCTGCTCTTGGTTCACTGGGAAAGTCATTAAAGCTGATCATTTACTTTTGGGGGGAGGTCTGCCTCTTTTTTTTTTTTTAAACTTTGATCTCAAAAGTTTGTGTTTCATCTCCGTCTGGTGACATGATAGAACCTGAATTACCCAGAAACCTTTTGACCCTTTCTTCTATCCGTATTAGCGCACCATACATTATACAGACGTACTGCACGAACAGCATTTGGATGTGATTTGTTGGTTTTATTTTCTAATTAAATATTATTGAAATCAACTGTTTCTGTTCTATTTGTTTAGCCACATTTGGATTTCACTATAAAAATCACCCAAAATAAAAATACAGCCTATTTTTTTAAATATTTAAATTCACAATTAAGAAAAATTAAGGACTTTGAAGACTCTTCATGCACAGTTTAAAAAAAAAAAAAAGAGAATTAAGGACTGTTATGTAAACAGAACTCAGGATGCTGTGAAAATAATCAGCAAGAGTGTTTTATTCCTTAAGTATTACAGCAAAATGGAAAAAGTAATTAATTTCTGAGTGGATCGGCGGTGTAGTAGCACATCCGCCTCACAGCAAGAAGGTCCTGCATTCCTTCGGGTACTCCAGTTTGAAAGACATGCACATTCGGCTAATTGGCTGTTTCAAATTGCTCCTAGGTGTGAGTGTGATTGTGAATGGTTGTGTGTTGCCATGCGATGGTCTGGCGAGCTTGTTCAAGGTGTGATAGCTGAGATAGACTCCAGCCTCACTGCGATCCTAATAGGATTAAGCGATTCGGCAAATGAGTGACAGTGAGATGAGTAAATAATTTCTTAATTTATGAACACCTAATTTTATTTTTGTGTTTACTGTTGCAGATAATGGTGTGGAAATTTTAAGGGAAAGTACTGACTGACAAAACACTGACAATGGACTTTAATGAAAAGACTGGAAACTATCTCAGCTGACTCTGAGCAAAGGCGGGGTCCACCCTGAACAGCTCAAGAGGCCAACAGACAACCATTCGCACACTCACACCTAAGGGTAATTTTGGGTTTTCCCAAAGGAAACCCAAGCACACACAGGGAGAACATGCAAACTCCACACAGAAACACCCGCCTGAGCCTGAGCCTCGAACCCAGGACCTTCTTACTATAAAGAGGACGTGCTAACCACTACGCCACCGTGCCACCCGCCACATACAACTGCCAACGCAGTGGCTTTGAAATGAAGTGATCAGGGTGTGATTTGAAGTTTAGACTTTAATGTGAAATTTAAGGGGTTTAACAGAAGTATTGCATTAGCGTTTTTGGAATCACAGCCGTTTTTCCTTGTGTTTCCTGCATTTTCAAAGGGTCAAAACTAATGTGAGTTGACCGAGAAGCACTTTCATGGTGAGTTTCTTCATTATTTTATGACAAATGAAGGTGGTAAAATGTCTGGAATTGATTCCACGTGTTAAATTTGCATTTGGCTATTGTTCCAGGGAAATCTCAATGCGTTCCCAAGATGTATCACTGCAAGTAAAGAAGGCCATAATTAGGCTGGGAAAAAATACATCTATCAGGGTTTTAGCAGAAACTTGAGGAGTGGGAGGATCAACCTTTTGGTAAATTTGTTTTTTTTTTTTTTAAATAAAGAAAATACGGGCTCCTGAGTGGTCATCCTGGAAATCATGAGTTTGAATCCAAGTTTGTGCACACAATGGAGCTTATTGTCCGTGCTCTGTTACTGAAATCAATCACCAGCCAATCATGGGTGCCTATGAGCTTATGCATACAAGGGCTGTGTGTTAGGCTGACCCTGAGTATACGTGCGCAGCAGTTTGTAAAGGTGCGAGTGGCAGCATAAGCTGTTACAGAAGGTGCAATGTGCCTACTCTCGTCTAGAGAGGCAGTACTTGACAGGTGGTCATTGGCTGTGACTAAATTAGGGAATAAAAATGAGGTGAAGTAAAAACTTAAAAAAAGAATACACTGGCGAGCTCAGCAACACTAAGAGAACTGGAAGACTAAACTGGATTGTCATAGAATTCCTTCCTTTGTGAAGAAAAACCCCATTCACAGTGTCCAGACATGTCAAGAACATTCTTGAGGTAAGCTTATAACTGTTCAAGTCTATGTACATTCAAGAGACAACTTCATGAATGTAAATACAGATAGGTTTACTATCTGTATTTACTAACTTGAGATGTAAAGCACTGGTAATACAAGAAAGACCACAGGCTACAGGCCCGGAGCAGTGGGCAGCCATGTTATGGTGCCTGGAGAGCAGTTGGGGGCTAGGTGCCTTGCGCAAGCCCCCCACCACCATCACCACAGTTTTCCTGCCAGTTTGGGAATCAATCCAGTGACCTTTCAGTCCCAAGGCCGCTTCTCTAACCAGTTGGCCCCGCCTGCCCCAAAAATGGGCCCCCCATTTACTATAGAAACAAAGCTTTACGAGGAGAACCTGTGATCTGAAATACAGCTTTGTTGGTCCCAGCTGCTGTTATAGAAAGTCAACCAGTCAGATTTGAGAATCTGTGACCACCGTGGTATAAGTCAACATCATTTGCCTGTTCAGTATTTTCTTAATTATTGCAGTGTGCTTGTATTTTATTTACTCAGAAAAATTTGTTTCATTAGGGAATTCATTTTAAATGACTCGAGTTAATGATCCAACCCAGCAGATGTTTAATTAATTCGTCTACATCCTGATTAAACGAATAGCTTGCACGTAATGTATATTTTTCACCACAAGATGGCGGCTGGTAAGTTTCTAACAAGCTTCACTCTTCAGTTGCCTTTAGGCTTGTGTGGGGTGAGCGCTATCGTGCTCAAGTCCTTTAACATGAGGTGTCTACGATGATTTAGCCGATTGTCTGTATGAATGTCCATGCTGTGGCTGTTACAACACTTTAAAATGCATAGCTGTGAACAAGAGCTGACTCACTGGCAGCGGAGTCTCAGTGCAGTGGATCCCACACTAACCTGATGCCTTATTAAATTTTTTTTTTGGGTAGGGGGTGTTGGTTTTCTGGGTGGAAAAGTGACGTCAGACTCGGAGTGCAATGGAGGGGTTTAGTTAAGCAGAGTTGGTGGTGCATTCTACCCACAGATCTGCTTTCTATATCACACACACACACAGAGAGAGAGAGAGAGAGAGAGAGAGTGGCTGTGCATTACCGTATACCACAAGTCTGCTTTCTGCATTTCTGCTCCAAAATACTCACAGTAACGAGGGGCATATTCTGGGCCTGACGTGTAAGTGTGTACAATGTGGGTGTACTCATTCAGGAATGTAAGCATATTCTTTGCTCAAAGAGGTGATGATGATGAGGGTAAGCTTAACATGGTCCATCTGATCATCCAGCATCTTCACCCGGAAAGGACGGTGTGTTATAGCATGAAACAGGCTACCTGTGTTTTGTTCTGTGTGTGTGTGTGTGTGTGGGTGGGGTCGGTGATGTTAGGCCAGCCGGTTTGCATTAGCAAGCTGTGGTTCTTACTGGGCCAGACCACAAGTCTCACCCCACCTCCTCCTCCATCAGCAGAGAAACACTGTGTAGCCCTACGCTCGCCATAACAATTCCTTGTAGTCACTATTCACTGGTGGCGTTATGCCGAGTTTCAAACTTCTGAAAGATATTTAAATTTCACTTAAAGCTGTGCATCAGTGCTTGTGTTGATTTTCTGTAATGATCTCATTAATGATGATTAGAAGCCCCATTTAATCTCATGCTGTAGTAGATGGAGAGATGCAGGGTAAAATCTGACACCTCTGGAAGCCTGGCTTATAATTTTTATACAACATTATATATTTATCTTTTTATAATAGCTTTATGGATTAAACTTCACTGATCGAAAATCCACACAGGATATGAAGTCAGTAGCTTGCACAAATTCTCACTCACTGTAGTAAAATGCTAAAATCTACTAAGGACACGAGGAGGCTGGAGCCTGTCTCTGGTAAGGGTGCATGCTGAACAGCTCACCAGACCAGCGCTGGAATCCCAGACAAGCATGCAACACACAAACGCCCTCGCTGAGCCTGGGACTTGAACCCAGGACCTTCTTGCAGTGAGGTGGACATGCTAACCACTATAGCACCATGCCGCCCTGCACAAATTCTCTGACTCACTCGTTTGTCAAACTGCTTTATCCTTCTACAGAGGCTGGAGTCTATCTCAGCTGACACTGGGTCAACTTGGGGTACACACTGAACAGCTCCATCACAGGGCCAACACACACACACAACCACACACTCACACCTAATGACAATTTGGAACCACCAGACAACCTACTCTGTTTGTCTTTGGACTGTGGAAGAAACCAAAATAACCAGAGGAAACACAGGCAAGCACATGGAGAACAAGCAAACTTGTTTATATTTACAGCATAGGGAGGGAAGATCAATTACTTACCCAAAGAGACTTACAATTATTATTTTTTTTCCACAAATGAGCAATGGAGGGTCAAGGGCTGGGGATTGAACCCCTGACCTTTGGATCAGGAACCCATTGCCTTTACCACTAAGTCACCACTGCCCTCTGGTGTAACTCCACACAGAAACGTCCTTGCCAAGCCCGGGACTTGAACCCAGTGCCTTCTTGCTATGAGGTGGGTGTGCTAACTACTACCGTACCAGCCCCGAGGAAAATCCATTCATTCATTCATTCATTTTCTAAGCCGCTTAATCCTATTTAGGGTCGGGGGGAGGCTGGTGCCCATCTCAGCCGACTCTGGGTGAAGGCGGGATACACTCTGAACAACTCTCCAGGCCATCACAGGGCCAACAAACATGCAATCATTCACACTCTTGAAGTGAAGTGATTTAGAACAGCCAATTAGCCAACTGTGCATGTTTTTGGACTGTGGGAGGAAACCGGAGTACCCGGAGGAAACCCACGCAAGCACAGGGAGAACATGCAAACTCCACACAGAAATGCCCGAGCCCGTGAATCGAACCCAGGACCTTCTTGCTGTGGATCCAACCATTATGCCACCGAACCGGCCCAAGGAAAATACATTTTTATAAACCTTTTTCTTCTAGTTGAAGCGTGTTTTGGATGAGCAGCTCTCAGGATGTGGAAGCGTGTTGAAATAATTGTCCGTGGTCGAAGTACACATGTTACAGATGTGGTAGATTAGGACTATTTCTGCAATCAAGGAGTAGTCTTTAAACCACTGTGCTCTTACACCCCACCAGCATGCACGCAGGTGTGTTATCAGGTCATCACTTCTGATCCTGAGAGCCTCAATGGAATCCAAGTGAAACACCTAATGAGTTGGGATGTTGTGCTCTCTCTCTCTCTCTCTCTCTCTTTCTTTCTCTCATTCTCGACCTCCGTGCAGCTGTTTCATGTCATTCATAACCATCTTATTATCTTGAATAACCATCAAACAAAGGCTCAAAGCTCTAATAAGCCACAGCGGCTACATAGTGCTTGTAAAAAGCTCAGCAATACACATGTGGCTCATGCGTCTATGTTGTGCAATTCTATCCCATTATTCTTCCGTCCCAAGAGAAAAGAGCTTGAAGATGATCTTTCTTTTCTTTTTCTTTCTTTCTTTCTTTCTTTCTTTCCATTGATTTAATCATCTTGAATTATTTAGCAATGACTAGTGAAATGGGCAGAGCAGCTATAAGCTCCATGGAGAGGCAGGTCTGAGACTAGCTTTGTTCTCAAGAGGTCACAAAGCCATATGTGTCTGAAGCAACACACACACACACACACACGGCTTTCGCAGTGTGTGTGTGTGTGTGTGTGTGTGTGTGTGTGTGTGTGTGTGTGTGTGTGATCTATGGTGCATAACCCTGTCTAATTAAATTCCTCAGCTTCTCATTTCATAACTTTAAATCAATCAGAGAATTTGGCTGGCTGTGTGTGTGTGTGTGTGTGTGTGTGTGTGTGTGTGTGAGAGAGAGAGAGGTGAACTGAGGTCCTGTGATGATTCATTATTCACTCATTCATCTTCAGTACCTTCCTGACCAGGGTGCTCTGGATATAAAGCCCATCCCGAGAGCACAGGGTATGATATAGGAACGCAGGATATCCAGGATGTGTCGCTAATCCTTCTTAGTGTGACAGCTCATTATCATGATCATTATCATAGCTTTCATATTTAGTGCTCCATCTGCTTCATGTTATAACATAACAATAGCCTTAGTATAACAAATCCATTTCTTCGCACTAGTATCTTCGTATATATGTCCCGCATGCCGCGGTGTCCCTGCTACGGTTCACAGACTCTTCACTACGCAGCGCTAACTGAAACAAGGCCTTCTCGGTAAGAGTTTGAGGACTTAAATACCCTCTGAAGACAAACCTGATTTAATGCTTTTGAACACACTGAATGACTCTAATGTCATTTGACGCACTTATGGAAAGCGTTCTTCTCATCTCCAACCCTCATTCTGCACTAATCAGCTCCAGATATGACCCGGAATCAGCACGCTTGCGCCTCTGCCACCCTTCAGATCTCCTCTCCTATTTCTTCATGGTCTTTAAGTGCATCTCTTCATCCTTAGGTTCATAGGTCCTTTGATCTCTTCTCATCCTTGTATATACTATTCAGATGGAATAAGTTATCCAAACATGCCTGTCAAGGTCAGACGTCAATCAAGTAGCATTAATGATTATACGTAGCTGAGCTCTGTATAAATACTGGAGACGCGTTTCACCATGACGTACGCACAACTAAAAATATAACACACTTCATAGAAAGGGTTTATCATTACAATAAAGATAAATTCCCACTCATTTGCCAAACCTCTTAATCGTACTAGTGTCATGGGGAGTCTGGAGCCTATCTCAGCCGACACTGGGTGACACAGCCGACACTGGGTACACCCTGAACAGCTCGCCAGACCATCGCAGGGACAACAGATGCATACACATCTATTCACACCCACACCTAGTGTAGTAAAGTGCATGTTTTTAGATTGTGGGATTGTGGGAGGAAACCGGAGTACTCGGAGGAAACCCACACAAGCAGTGGGAGAACACACAGAAGCAGCCAAGCCCTGGGACTCAAACCCAGGACCTTCTTGCTGTCAGGCGGACATGCTAACCACTACACCAGTGTGCCACCCATGACGATGTTGATGATGATGATGATTAATTATTATTATTATTATGATTTAAATATATTTTTGCTTCTTTCTTGAAATGAATTTAATATTTACTTGCAATCACTTGAAAAGTGTGGCGCTCGGGCCCGAAAAACAACCGAAGAACAAAATCCGCCCCTTTCAATCGGCCGTATGGAGCTGAACCCTGGACCCTGACAGTCCAGCAACAGCAGCACCAGGACGGCACATACACAAACCTTCTGCGCCGGGTCTAGCGAATACACTGGTCATCACACGCCACCCTTCAAGAAATCTACAAGGGACTACCTCCAATATATGCTTGGCACTGCTATCGCACCAGGTCCAAGGCAGTTGCTCGACTCTTACTGTGGAGCCCACGCCAGCTACCAGTAAGGTCGGGAAAGCTGTCATTTCTTGCGACAGTATCCAGAGACTGGAATACCTCGGCATGACCTGCCGTCAGCAATGGCTGACTGAGATGCGTGGCGGTCAGGGGTCGTGACATCTCGGCCAAAGGGTGATGATGACTTGTAATCATATGTACTATACTGAAATCAATTTAATTCGTGTCATATCCTGCAGTGTAAGCTTCTTTTTTCTGCTCATACACGTCTGTCCTGCTGCAGGATGGAAACCCCTTCCTTGGTAGGAACCAAATCAAGAGTTCCTGTACGTGCAGCTCAGAAACCAAAATTACTGATCATTCCTCTATTGGAAAAACAACTTGTGTCCTGAAAAAGGTTCCATAGCTAGCTTCAAGATAGCCACTGCTTTGGTGGAAATGAATCTAACTAGAACATTATGTAGATCAGATGTTTCGAATGTTGCAGATGTGATTGTACACTCATGTTGGCCTGTAAACCCCAGAAAAAGATCCCGAAGAAGAAGAAGAAGCCCACTGGGCTGAACCCTAGCTCAACAAAAGACTCCCTGCAAAAGAGACGCAGGTTAAAAACAGCAATTTAAAACAGTAATTAAACATTGTATCGATAACATATAGCATCCATTGTTTTAGTGTGGGGTGGGGGTGCTGCCTTACTGGTTAGCACGTCCACATCACAGAAGGTCCCGGGCTCGGGTGTTTCTGTGTGAAGTTTGCACATTCTCCCAATGCTTCCTGGGTTTCCTCTGGGTACTCTGGTTTCCTCCTACAGTCCAAAGACATGCATATTAGGTTAACTGGCTGTTCCAAACTGCCCCTAGGTGTGATTGTGAATGGTTGTGTCTGTGTGTAAGTGTTGGCCCGCACAGTGCATTAACTCCCTGTACTTGTGTGGGTTTCCTCTGGGAACTCTGGTTTCCTCCTACAGTCCAAAGATATGTACTTTAGTCTAATTGGCTGTTCCAAATTGCCCCTAGGTATGTGTGTGTGTGTGTGTGTGTGTGTGTGTTGCCCAGCGATGGTCTGGCGAGCTGTTCAGGGTGCACCCCGCCTTTGCTCAATGTCAGCTGCGATAGGTTCCAGCCTCCTGTTGACCCTAAAAGCAGGATTAAGCGGTTTGTGAAATAAGTGAGTGCGATTTTTTTATTTTTTATTTTTTTGGTCTGGTTCCTGTGAACCTCTTACCTCCTACTGAGAGTAAATAAATGAATAAAGGGAGGCTGTATCTCTGGCTTTACCCTGCTGCCACTTTTGTTTGGTTGAAATAAAGAAATAATGGTGTGACCTCATTGACCCGCATGAAATCACAACTTCCCACCTCGCTCCTTTGCTCTTTATTCTGGAACCATCTGTATCAACACACAGTGTTTGGAGAAATCTTCCGGGCTGAGCTTCTTCAAGCATTAAATCATCTAAATCTTATTGTTATCGGTCTGGTACAAGACATATACTTGGTCCTATATTAGATCTGCATAAATAACTCCAGTGGGGTTGTGTTATATATTACATTAAGGGTTGTTTTAGCATTTCAGATCTTCCTAATTGTCAGTGCAAGAGGATTTTAAATGCAGCTTGGAGAGCTGTCCAGGGTGTACCCAGCCTTCGGCCAGAGTCGGCTGAGATAGGCATCAGCAGCTTAGAAAATTATCAATGATATATATATATATATATAAGTTTAATAGAGTCTAGAACAGGCTGTGGGTGAAAAGATGAGTGATTTAATTTGCTGTATTTTCGTGCCTGTACAGTAGTGCGGCACGGTGGCATAGCGGTTAGCACATCTGTCGACTGCAAGAAGGTCCTGGGCTGGAGTCCTGGGCTCGGCTCGGGCGTTTCTGTGTTGCATGATCTCCCGTGCTTGTGAGGGAGTTTCCTCCGCGTACTCCGGTTTCCTTCCGCAGTCCAAAGACATGCCCAGTAGGCTAATTTTGTAGGCTAATTGTGTAGGTATGGATGTGAGTGTGGAGGGTTGTGTGTGTTGCCCTCCTCATGACCCTAGTGTCGGTAAGCAGTTCGGCAAACGAGTGGGTGAATTTCAGTGAAATTGGTGTACGAGTGTGAAGGCAGGTACGTGTGATGAACCTTATTTTAGTGAATTGATAGATTATGTGTCTTGTGTGTGTGTGTGTGTGTGTGTGTGTGATAAAGAGAAGTGAAGTCTGGGCCAGCAATAAATCACAGTTCTCTGTGCTGACAGACAGGCAGGAAACACTTCACATCAAACACACAGGGTCACATACCTGAGCATGTTGTGATGTTGTCCGTGGATGGGTGTGTACTTCAGTGTTGTGTGTGTGTGTGTGTGTGTGTGTGTGTGTGTGTGGTGTGTCTCCAAAGACTGTGTGTTGGATAAAAGCGCTGTGGGAGACCCAAACGAAAGATTCTACACCACAGCATGAACATCGCGCACACAGCACAGTTCTCAGCTCTCAGGCCAAAGCTAATATTTCCCCTCCACTGTTTTCACTCATCTATCAGCAAGCTCTGGCGCGCTCTCTTCACTCAGTAATACATGAAACAATGAATACGTGCGAAACCTGCTCAAGTTTGCCTCTCTGCTAAGTCAAGCGTACCATGTAAAAGGATTTCAATTCTCCAGAAGTCTTTCAGACGATGTGACACCTGTATGCGGCAGACGTTATATATCTGATTGTGTGTGTGTGTGGGTGGGTGGGTGGGTGGGTGTGTGTGTGTGTGTGTCCTGGCAAAACACCTTTCAAAGAAACTTGTGTTTTTCTTCTCCAGAATCTGGTGTTTTGTTTCCTGGTGTTCCATAGCTGAGTGTTATTAATCAGACTTACTCTTCTGCCATTTATCATACTCATTCATGAAAATCACACTGTAGTCCTGCCAGTAACAGCCTCTCCCTTTGGGGTGTGTGTGTGTGTGTGTGTTTGAGACCATGTTTAAGCTTTCAGGTTTCATAAAACCCTCTTCTGAATTCATTTATTTTCAGAATGTTTATTCATTCATTCATTTGCCGAACCGCTTAAACCCTTATTAGGGACGCAGGGAGGCTGGAACCCATCTTAGCCAACACTGGGCGAAGGGGGGGGGGGCATCCTATATAGCTCGCCAGGCCATCGCAGGGCAACACACACACACACACACACACACACACACGCACAACCATTCACACTCACACCTAGGGGTGACTTGGAACAGCCAATTAGCCTACGGTGCATGTCTTTGGACTGTAGGAGAAAACTGGAGTACCCGGAGGAAACCCACGCAAGCACGGGGAGAACATGCAAACTCCACACAGAAACACCTTCACCGAGCCTTAGACTTGAACCCAGGACTTTCTTGCTTGTGAAGTGGACGTGCTAAACACTACGCCATCGTGCCGCCCCAGTTTCAGAATGTTCACTCAGTCACTCATTTGCCGAACCGCTTAATCCTATTATTAGGGTCACGGAGAGGCTGAAAGTTGAGATCTCAGCCAACTTTGGGCTAAAGCAAGGAACACACTGAAAAGCTCACCATTCCATCGCAGGGCCACACACACACACACACACACACACACACACACACTTTTAACTGGTGGCAATTTGGAACTGCCAGTTAGCGCAATGTGCATGTTTTCAGACTGTGGGAAGAAACTGGAGTATAAGGAGGAAACCCATGCAATCACAGGGGGAACACGCACATGCACTGCAATTCAGAACAAAAAAAATCAGCATTATATTAAAAGTGAAAGAGTAGGTCTTCATTAAATATCTTAAGTTTATTGTTGATAGTGTACATGATGCACGACTATCACAAGGAAAAGGATGGTGGTGTTTTGCTCTTGTGGTTTCGATCTACACTTTAATTCTGAAAGTTCTTAAAGAAAGAAGTGATTCGTTGTCCTGAATAAATAGGGAGAGTTTCTAGGTAGGGAACGATGAAGGCATACCTAAAACAATAGTATATGAAAGCTTTTGATTAAAAAAAACATGCACAAATTGAAGGATCAGCAAATTCATCCAGGTTCATATTTCTTCTTCCTGTTAACATCCTCCTGCTCTGTGTTTACTTAAACTAATATAAGTTGCAGCCAATCAGCAGCGAGCATGTGACGTTTAACCAGAATAAACCTTTCTGTTTAGAGTTGATGCAAACTGTGTGTTTCTGATTTGCAGGTTTTTCTTTCTGTATTTTCTGCTATATTTATGTGTGTGTGTGTGTGTGTGTGTGTGTGTGTGTGTGTGTGTGTGTGTGTGTGTGTGTGTGTGTGTGTGT
>JAQMYF010000008.1:4844995-4861746 GCA_030014195.1 Neosilurus mollespiculum
TTCTACATTTTTTTCCAAATTTCAGGTGTTTTCTGTTTATTTATTTATTTATTTCCAATTTTTCAGGTGTTTTCTTTTTGTTTGTTTCTTTATTCATGCATTCATTCAATTATTTTCAATTTTCAAGTGTCTTCTGTTTATTATTTTTTATTTATTTATTTGTTTGTTTGTTTGTTATTATTTATTAATTAATTAATTTCCAATTTTAGAGTGTTTTATGTTTGTTTATTTGTTTGTTTCCAATTTTTAAGTGTCTTCTGTTTAGTTATTTTTATTTATTTAATTAATTGTTTGTTTATTTCCAGTTATCAGATGTTTTCTGGTTTGTTTGTTTTGGGGATTTATTTTTTTCTATTTTCAGGTGTGCCCTATTTATTTATTTATTTCCAATTTTCAAGTGTCTTCTGTTAATTCATTTTTTTTTATTTTTTTATTTGTTTGTTTGTTTGTTTTTATTTATTTTTATTTATTATTATTATTTATTTTGTACTAATTTTCAGGTATTTTCTGATGTTTTTTTTTATAATTTTTTACTATTTTCTGATTTGTGTGTGTGTGTGTGTGTGTGTGTGTGTGTGTTTTAAAGTAAATCTAGATGTTATATGATTAAGTTAAATGTTAATTCCAGTCTGTGCAACAAAAACAGGCTGTTGAGAAGGAAGAGGGAAAATCAAACAAGATGTCAAGCCATCACAAGGTATCACACACACACTCATTCCTTCACTCACACCTTGAGTCACTTAGAGGAGCCAGTGCACTTACGAGCAGCTTCTCAGAGGAAACTGGGGGCAGTTATTTAGTGTTTATTACAATGTGTCCAGCTCAGGGTGTATATGATGAGAAACTAATCCAAAATGGAGTTAAATGAACAGTCCATGTGTAATATATCATAACATAATATAATCATACCGGGTCATTCCCTTTCCTTATTGGTGAAGGGAGGGGAACCCTGATGATGTCTCCTCCAATCTGCCAAAGAAAAGCACCAAATTAAAGAGATCTTCTTAAATGAAATGCATTCTTCATCGTAACGTACGGAACAGAGGGAGGGACACGAGAGAGATCAACATCTTAGGCAGTCCTATAATTTACTCAATTGGTTCCTTTGATTCTGGCATCTCCCTAATCATCTCCCAACAGCCATGCTGGGGTGACCCTGAGGGGGAGTGTGTGTGTGTGTATATGTGTGTGAGTGTGTGGGTGTGTGTGTAATTGACACACGTGTTTCTGAGCTGCCTTCAAGGGCATTGGCCACATGTCTTTCAGCTGCTATCACCCGGCCGAGTCTCTGTTGGAGACAGAAACCAGCAGTCTCTGTTTTCCTGTCGAGAGAAAGAATGCAGACACTACTGATGGGGAAAAAGGGAGCAAGGGTTGGTGAGGAGATAAAAAAAAAAAAACTAAACACGGGTCAGAAAGAACGTCTCACCCGAATTCGACCTTTCGGTGGGAAACTGACAGAACTACTGTCAAAAAAACCTGTAAAAATAATAGCCAAGAAGAGGGTCATTTAGATTTTTTTGCATGTCAAATATAAAAAAAAAAAGAAAAGAAATATAGACACACTCACACACATCCTCCTATTCATCTGCCTGTGGCTCACCAGAGACCAGCAGCACAGCATTACCTCCTAAAACCATCACAGACCATCTAATGTGTGATTATAGGAAAAAGTTTTAAATTATTCTTTCCAGCAATTAAATACATAAACATGTCAAATTTATTGATTTCTAGTTTTATTTTAATAGGCAAAGCGGTTAGCACGTCCACCTCACAGCAAGAAGGTCCTAGGTTCGAATCCCTGGCTCGGCGAGGGCGTTTCTGTGTGGAGTTACACCAGAGGGCAGTGGTGTTCTCCCCGTGCTTGTGTGGGTTTCCTCCAAGTACTCCGGTTTCTTCCCACAGTCTAAAGACATGCACATTAGGCTAATCATCATCCATTCATTTATTCATTTTCTATCGCGGGGAGGCTGGTGCCCGTCGAGGTACACCCTGAACTGCTCGCCAGGTCATTGCAGGGCCAACACTCACACAACAATTCACACTCACACTCACACCTAGGGGTGATTTGGAACAGCCAATTATCCTACTGTGTATGTTTTTGGATGGTAGGAGGAAACCGGAATACCCGGAGGAAACCCATGCAAGCACAGGGAGAACATGCAAACTCCACACAGAAACGCCCTCGCCGAGCCAGGGATTCGAACCCACAACCTTCTTGCTGTGAGGTGGACATGCTAACCGCTGCGCCACAGTGCCACCTCATCAAATCAATTGATTGATTATATCAATAGATATATATATATAAAAAATGTCAGGTGTCCTGTGATCCGGAAACACCCGGTGAGTTTAGACTGGTAAGGGAGAATTGCGAGGTTATTCCCGATCAAAATACATCAAAGTGTGGGTTCGTTTTAAATTTTAACTTGACGGGGCAAAACCTCATGAGTGCAAATGTGACCAAATTATTTTTATTTAATTTAAACATATAACCTTATTATTATTATACATACCTATAACTTACATGTATGTTTTTGGTCACCCAGCAAAACCCAAAACCTAATGCTGGGCATCTTCTCATTTCACCAACCCGTTTCTGTTCCTTATCACCCGGTAACTATTGCACCTGATCAACGTCTTCAAACAAGAAGTTTTTCAGAAGAATAATTCCCAGTGGCCCTGATATGAAGATCTTACATGAATATACACACAGTGAGGCCAGTGGGGTCTCAAGAGGTGAATTATTCGGTTTACTGTGTTTGAGTTGAACTATATATCGGTAAGTCTGGTCCTTTGGTAAATGTAAACAGAAGCCATTTGTTTTTCTTTATTCATACAAGCTTTGCAATTTGGATCAAACTACTTTGTGAAGACTGAAAGACTGTGGAATTCAACAGCCACCCTTTAAAATCAGTTTATAAATACGTTCGTAACTTTTCTGAGTACATGACCGTAAACATCTTGTCCGTAGTAACAACATAAATCTAACAGATGCAATAAAACGTTGAGAGTGAATTTGATTTGAGTCTCCTTTGATACCGTGAATAACCAACACAGGCTGTAAATCAGACATCTTACTATTCTAGACAATGATGGTACAGAGTTTGTGGATGAATTGGCCAGTAGGTCATCCTCTCTCACTTTTTCTCACTCTTTTTCTCTTTCTTAGAGGAACAGATGCAGGTGATTAGCCGGGGCTCCCAGAGATTAGCTGCCGTTTGAAGTTCAAGTTCCTTTTTTTTTTTTTTGGTGACATTTTCCTTTTCTCGCCCACTAAAGCAGAGTAATCTGAGAGCAGAAAGCAGTGCGAGGGCGTGGGGGAAGGAGAGAGAGCGAGTAGAGAAGGGAGGTGGAGGGGGCTCACTGGTCATACTGGGTGGTCTGGTCTGCTGAACTGGCTGTTCATTCTCCAGAGCTGATGCAAAGCCAGAGCTCAAACAAACTTCTATGATCCTACTTTTCCTCTTCTACATGGATAAAGGTTTTATCCATAGCAAGAGATTTCCAGTTCAGTTCTAGGGACCCACCTGCCTGTACAGCTTGAAATGTCGCCTACTATTACCAGAACCATGCAGGGCAGTGGGTCCAAGGAATTCGAGTTAGGAGCCTCAAAACCTGTGTATAAAAAAAAGTAGATAATAAAATCACTTCTCTGTGAAGTATACTCACCCAGTCAGTCATTTGCTGTGCCGCTTAATCCTAATTCTAAGGTCGCAGAGAGGCTGGAACCTATCTCAGCCGACACTGAGTGTAGGGGTTCACCCTGAACAGCTCACCACTCTATCGCAGGGCCAACACATACACTCATACAAACGTTCACACTCACACCTAGTGGAGATTTGGAACAGCCAATTAGCCTAATGTACATATCTTTGGACTGTAGGAGGAAACCAGAGTTCCCGGAGGAAACCCACGCAAGCACAGGGAGAACATGCAAACTCCACACAGAACTGTCCGAGCCTGTGAAGTGCTTGCTTGCTTTCAAGTGATCGTGCTAACTACTACGCCACCGTGCCACCTGAAGTATACTTATTATGTTCGATTACATTAAAGGAGCCGTCTGTAATTTCCGCAGCCCTTAAAAAAGTCTACAAGGCAAATTCCAACTGTATTTAAAGAGTAACTGTGGTGAGTTAGTGTTACTAGCTATTTAAAATGATCTCGTATAACATCAGCGGTTCCTTCTGGCAACATTGGTCCATGCCTGTTTCCAAAGTGCCCGCGAGTGTTACGACTCTAGACATGCTCAGAGACATGTTGACTTTCTAATTCGCTGCTCCAGCCTAGTGACGCAAATTTGTTGGATTGGCTGGGCTGCGTCACTGACCCTGTGCATCATAACACATTGTGGTCCAGTGTTGAGCTTCACAAACAAGCGCAGAAATCACATAAAACATTTCTTTTTGTTCCTACACCACCTGACGACGGTAAAGCTGAGTTGGCAAAACGTTGGCAGCATAAACCATTTTGGATTCACCGTCACGCTCATCTCTGGCAGCCTTCTCGTCCTCAGAGTCACTAGAATGTGACGTCTCAGTGTCTCCACAAGACTCCTCCCTCTCTGGTTCATATAGGTAACCACTTACACCCATTTCCTCCAAACTGCTGCCATCGTTGCTTCTTGAACACATTTCTTTGATCACCTAATCACTCGCTGAATAGTTCTGCTTGTTTGTAACCCTGCCCAACGTGTTCACGTCACTTCTGGGGGAAAAACACCAGCAAACCATTGGTTCAGCCCCCGCTAGAAATCCACAGGATAAAATTACCCAGTTTTGTGCTTTTTATAGTCATTTACATTAAAATAAACTCTGTACCAATTAAACATATTACAGACACACAAATTATGCTGTAAGGATGACCAATACATGTCAGGGTGTACCCCGCCTTCGCCCAGAGTTGGCTGAGATAGGCACCGGTCTCCCAGTGACTCTGATTAGGATTACGCGGCTTGGAAAATGAATGAATGAATGCAACACCCTTTTCAGGTCAGGAGCACAGCTCACGTCTGGGCTGTAAAAATATAAATGCCAAAATTACAAATGTCTATTGCTTAGAAATATTATGAATTACAAATTTCCCTTCGGATATTTGAGATTATTTTTCAGGAACAAAAAGAAGTCTAAACATTACGGACGTTTAACCATCTGTGCACTTGTCATGCTCTTAGTGTTGAGTTCAATGTTAGCTTGAATAAAAATGAGGCTTAAGTGAGGCCTGGGAGTTATTCCGGCGTTCGAACATGATTATGCCATCATAGGAAGTTTGGTGTGTCGGCATAATGACTGCTCAATCAGAATCATTTAGAGTATCCATGCTTACATGGAAACACATACACAGAGAGAGAGAGAGAGAGAGAGAGAGAGAGAGAGAGAGAGAGATGTTTATATGAGAGAAGCGCAGCAAGATTTTTTTCTCATCTGTGGTTTTTGCTTTGCACAGGATAAAGCCAAGAAAAGTATTCATCGTTTTCCTTTAATCAGATAAAAGCACCATAGGCCAAGCCTTTAAATGAACAAGATTAGGTCAAGCTTTTTTTTCCTTTTCGACTTCTAATTTTGTTTTAACAAGCAACAAAGACGAATGGTAATTATCTCACAAAGAGATATCAGACCCAACTAGTGACAGATTCTGTTAGCTGTGAATCCGTTTCACAAATATCCTATACGGGTCTGGACATGTAAGTAATCCTAAAAAGCCCTTAAGAGACGACGGATAGTTTTTCTGCTGTATTAAATACCACTTCTCATAGCCCTGAAGTAATCCGACCCATTCATTTACAGATTGAGGCTTCGAGGTCAGTCTTTCACAGAGATGTTTACAACTCGTGCTTTTAGAGGTTGACCCCTTTCGTCTTTCCCTAATTTAGTGGTAGCCAATTCTCACCCCTCACGTGTTACCTCCCGTTTCACATACGACCACCTCCAACCAGGGAGAGATGTAAGCAACCTTGTGCCACCCGCATCTTTACGAACTGCTGAGCATGCGCATTTGGGAATGGCCTAACACACTCCAAAGGAAAGCGATACCTGCCCAGTTTGCTCACAAACACCAAGCGTATGCTATTCCTGCCTCCTGTGAGAGCTCAGCCAATCAGTGGCCATGGAATCACTGATTCCTCTGTCCAGAGCACATTGGCCTTGTCTTTGTGTATACAGTAATTTGAAAAACTATAGTCTTGCTGTAATGATCAATTTGGGAAGCAAAGGCACACCTTTCATGCAGGTCAAGTATTTTTCTAATTGTAGATGCACCGTATGCACTTTTACACCAACAGTTGTAACATTTACCTGTACATCCTGTGAAATGTTGGGGTACTTAGAAACTTGTTTATGCATCAAATGGTCTGCTCTTAGGATAAGCTACTAGGATATCGACCTGGACTAATATTCAGTCATTTGAAATCTACCACTCACTACTACTATACCACATTTCCATACAGTGGAATTATTTATTTCAAATAATTTTGGGGTCATTTTAAATCCCTTGCTTGACCCAAAAGCATCCAAAACCATTTTTTTTATGAAGGCCGTAGAGCAGGGCTGTCAAACTCATTTTCACTGAGGGCCACATCACTAAACTTCTAGGTCATCAAGGGCAGAATTATCACTGAACATCTTTTCAAAAAGGGCAACCATGAAATCTGCATGGCAAGATGATTAATCTGGGTATTTGTTCTCTTTTTCTTTATTCACTTTCCTTTCCGGACAATGTTAGCTTGCATTTATTTAGTGTCGGCTCAAATAGGCTCCAGCTTCAGTGCGACCCTAGTTTATGGAACTCCACATACGGTGTAGCCCTTGTCACTTCATTAATACGACACACATTAACTTACAGGTGATGAGATAGTATGTAGCGTGGAGACTCGGGTGAAGGTGATATAGAATTGTTACTATCTTCTTAGTGACTCCCGAAGCTCCTTAATGATACAGATTTTACAATAATAATTTAAAACGATACTTTATGATGACCTTGAAAGCGTCCTTTGCCTCTGAACCCAGGTTGCAAGTCAATCATTGTGTGACTCTGCTGTAGAGTTCCTATCTCAGGTCTGAGAGAAATTCCCAGCATGCCATGTTTAGTTGGCCTCTTGGGTGCAGTTATAGTCCTCAACTTTGATTGATTTATCAAAGGGCTTCGTTTGCAGTTGTCAGGATCTCATTAACCTAAACAGAAGAAAGATGGCACTGATGGCTGCCAGCTCTTTTCCATCAGTCATATTTAAGTTCAGTTCTGTATACACCCACATTCAGCGCTACAGAATGGTGTAGGGTTTGATTCTTCCGTTCTCTTTGAAGTGTGAATCTATCGCTGATTGGGTCTTGATTGTTCACAGTCATGGAAAGGAATCTAGAGCTTCTCTCACGCAGATATGCTCAGGAATTGGGGGTGAAATATGTCCTGGGGGGTAAATAATGAGAAGTGTGTCCTTTCAGTCAGGGTGCACTTCTTCACATTCAGACAAACAATAGTGTATTTGTGTGTGGATTAAATGGATAATCAAAAGTGTTTGGGGTTTTTTTTTTTTTTTTTTTTTTTTGCCAGTTGGATCTCATTATCACATCTACATGAAACCCAAAGGAAATTAATACAAATAATAAACAACTTAGAAACCCTCTTGGGAATATGTTTGCAGTTACAGTATGTGTAATCATCCAAGTGCCTCCTTTTGAAGCGTAATCAAGCACCATTACCACATACTTAAAAAAAATAAAGCATAGATACATCAAGTAAAGGTACACATAACCTTTTTTTGTCAGATATTCTTTCACATCTGTCTCCGCCTTTGTTAAAGTGTAACAGATGTAGCTTTCAGTACATAACATGCTGCATATATTCAACATTTAAATCAGTTTTATATCAAAGATTTATATTCTTTTCCCCTTAATAGGTAAACAAAATGTTCTATATTTTAAGTAATACACACTTAAATTAGCCCTGGCCTAATAGATAGAGAAGCGGGTTTCGGACATGAAAGGTTGTTGGTTCGATTCCCCTCCCCCCTTCCTCCACCTTCACGGCTGAAGTGCTCTTGAGTAAGGCACCTAATCCCCAACTGCTCTCCAGGTGTCGCAGTGTGGCTGCCCACTGCTCCGACTGTGCAGAGAATTCAATACAAAACAATTCATTACTTTATTTCTTAAATCCCCCTCATATCATATTTGTGTTTCAGAACTTTTTGTGTCTGTCAGCTTGAACACCAGTCTTGTACTAGTCTGTATTTATGAAAGTAAATGCTCTCTAAAATGTAAAGTGGGTATAGATATATAAAATATATCATATAATGAGTTTAATGTCATATTTAAACAATAAATTATGTAAGACAAAATATATTTATCTCATATAACCCATGTATTATGTATGAATTCTATTCCTGTTATATAATTTATGTAATATATTATGTATTAAATAATTACATTATTATTTTATGTATATCTTAAAACATAGGTCATGGACATGTCTAACTGGGAACGCATCCATCTGGGCATGTGTGCAAAAAAAGTCACACGTTCACCTGCGACGCATCCATCTTGGATGACGTAAAACAATTTTAAATATAACACAATTTACACTATTTCCTCCGGGATAAATGAAGTACTCTGAGTCCTATTCTGTTTCTGATGACACCATAGAAAAGAATATTCACATTCTGTTGTTTTGCCCCCTGATGTGAAGACTTACAAAAATGTATATTTTTCAAGCTGTATTTACTCAATCCAACTTATAACAGCCAAGACAAAACAAAACAAAACAAAAATGCAACTACTGAGATTATTGCAGAATCAGTTGTGGAGCATTTGTGATGTTGTCACACTGATCAGTCTTTGGCTAAAGGTCCTGTAACTGCTTTAAAATTTACATAGGCCTCTTGGTAGTCTTATCTGATCAGTTTCCTTATCTCTCTTCCATCCACTTTGGAAGGACAATCTGATCCGGGAAGGATCCTAGCAGTACCAAACACTAACCACTTCTTGATTATGGACTTTATTGTGCTTGTAGTATTGATAACGCCTTTGAATAGTTTTGTATCCATCTCCTGACTTGTGCCTGTTCACAATTTTTATCCTGAGATCTTTTGACAGTGCTTTGCCATCTGTAGTTGATTGCTTGATTTCAGTTACACTTCTAAGCACTAGAATGCTCCGGGAATAGCTGTTTTTATGTTGATTACGTTTTATGTTGATGTATACAGTTGATTACGGGTGTAAGCCAGTTAGTTTGTTGTGCAACGAAGAAGGTGATTAGTTACAGCTGATTGGGTTAACAAGTATTTTTGACCATCTCAGTGATTCTGTTCTGTTCTATTATGTATTTCACTATATTTCACTATATTTCTCTGTTTGAACAACTGGAAAAATATTTATTTTTTGTGTTCCTTCATTTTAGGCTGCAAAGCAACAAAAAATTTATTTTCTGAAGCGGGCTATTGTATATGTTTTGCTGCAGGTCTTTCACCTATCACAGGGTAGCGTAACATGCTTGGAGGAGAGTGCTGTCTACTGGGGAGCAAGATTAGCAAGCTAGTTTGCTAATTTACAGTCAAGTTTGTTTAGATTTATTGGGGATGTGAAGCTCATTTGGTAAATAAGTCAATCACTTCGAGATTCTGTCACTGACTTTGCGTTTGAAGGAAATGCATCAACATTTGCTTTTCATCTGAAACCGGTTCTGCATTTTCTCATACAGTGTTATGACTAGCAATCATGGGTTTAAAAACTAGTTAGTGATGTTAATACCATCCCTTCCCCATTGCATCCCACAGCAAGAGGTGCCATCTGGGCTTGATGACAAACAGGCCTGAAATATGACATGTTTAATCCAGGCCTGCATTGTATTGGGTGTCCCTGACTGAGACTTGATCCCAGAACATACACAAGGCTGCGCTTGTATAAAGCATGACGAGCACAGAGCTTCTCTTCAGTTCCCTGAGATGATATCAACCTTCGCTGTCAGCACCAGGGCTACAGGCAGCCCAAACAGAGCTTCATACTCCTGTGCCACGTGTCAAGGATATTTCGAGATACGGCGCACAAAGTGCACTTCATCGGGGAGATACACAGGGAATATTTTATGACAGACAAATATTGACTTGTGTGTTGTTTGTGGATGAGGTGAGTCCCACACCTTAATGAGTAAAAAGTTGGAATGGCCCCCCCCCCCCCTCTTTTTTTATCTAAAGATATATTTAGTAAAGTAGTCACAGAGGCATTGCTTTAAAAGTCAGTCAGCAAAGCCAAGCCGTACAGGAGGTAAGTACAGAGCTGGCTCCAAACAAATTCGTATTTCATCTGTGTCTCCCTTATGCCTAGCACTATGGTTATTTTCAGGTTGTATTACAGTTTCACTCATTCATTTGCTGAACCGCTTTCTCCTATTAAGGTCACAGGAAGGCTGGAGCCTATGTCAGCCGACACTGGGCGAAGGTGGAGTACCACTGCAGTGCCAACACACACAACCATTCACACTTACATCCACACCTGGAGGCATTTTGGAACAGCATGGTAGTCTAATGTGCATGTCTTTGGACTGTAGGAGGAAACCGGAGTTCCCAGAGAAAACCCACTCAAGCACAGGGAGAACAAATTAAACACAAAAACATGTTCTTTCGCTGAACTCACTCATTTGCTGAACCGCTTTGTCCTACTCCTAGGTCACAGGGAGGCTATAGCCTATCTCAGGCTCTGTCGGCTGGACGAAGGTAGGGTACACCCTCAACAGCTCGCCAGACCATCTCAGGGCAACATTCACACAACCATTCACACTCACACCTAGGGGCAATTCAGAACCACCAATTAGCATGTCTTTGGACTGTGGGAGGAAACCAGAGTACCTGGAGGAAACCCACGCAAGCCGAGGAGAACACAGAAACGTCCGAGCCTGGGCCTCGAACTTCATACCTTCTTGGTGTGAGGTGGACGTGCTAACCAATACACCACCGTGCCGCCCATCCAGGTCTCCCTTAATTATTAATGCTACTCCACGTTCTCCAAGGAAAGAGAAAAAGAGACCATTTAGGACACGTCCACATTACTTTCCCATGTCACAGCTCTGAGCCTCACTCCGAACACACAGAACAGCTCCGTAACACTAAAATGTGTCAGGGATATTAGTACGCTTGCCAATCAGAGTCAGCCAGGCTTCTGTAGAAGATGCTAGACTGATGACGGCAGCCTCATCGGTGATCCCCCTAGGCCTGCTGGAGCTGTGGACATTCCAGAAGTAAGTTATCAGCCTGCAGCTGGAACCTAAAACACCCCAGACTGAAATATGTCCTTGTCTCAAAGAAAGCAGTCCAAGTGTTAGATCACTGGCAAAGCAGGACATTCCAAACAGAAAAATATATAGAGCTATATTATGCTGCTTACTGAGAACACTGTGCTGCTGGAAATTTTTACAAAATATTTCACATATGATTAATATGTACATTAACAAACCCCACACTGACTCACTAGCACTAGCACTAGCACTGGGCCAGAAAGTGTTGGCGAGCTGCTGCTGTCAATCATTATGAGATATGAAACACACACCCCCACTGGCAGAAAGCACGATTTCTTTTCGTATGGATGAAAGCGTGGTCATGACGGTGTCATGGTGGTGCAGTACATAGTCTCACAGCTCCATGGTCCGGAATTCAATCCCGAGCTGGTGGTACAGTCTGTGTGGAGTTTTGCGTGTTCTGACATGCCCACGTTGGTTTCCTGTGGGTTCTTCGTTCTTTTTTTATCCACCTTACAAAAACATGCAGGTAGTTGCACTGGCTATGCTAACGTGCCCCCAGGTGTAAGTATATGAGTGTGTGCATGGTGAGCTGTGATGTCATCCAGGGTGCATTCCCAGGTTAGGCTCTGGATTGATCTTATATTGAATAAATTTCATGTTGACTTGTTTTTGCTGCTGGATGCTACAGCCATATCAAACATCTTAGCATCTTAGCCCCACCCACCCCACCCACCCGGCCCATTGGAATTGTACAACAGTTGTTTCCAAGCTTGCTAACTAACTGTGAATTAGTAATATATACCTTTCAGTAAAGTTTGTTGGGTTTTCACACCCGAGCCTACTGGCTCCTCAACTTATCCCGGGTTCTGTAGCGAAAAGCGACTAATTTTCAGGTTACCTTCCCAGTAATTTAACTGGTACCCATTTATACTACTGGGTTGACACTCGTAACACACTTGTGCTCGAAATCTTGCCCAGTGATCCATCATGGTGGGGTCTAAAAGGGATTTGAACCCATGACTTATCGATCATAGGCCCAACACCCTTACCACTACACTATCGGCCCCATGTATACCATTAGACTCATCGTTTACATCTACTCAATCTCTTATAGTCTTTATCTTCAAGTGAAATCTGCAACTCTTTTGACCACACCTCATCCAAGACATGTTTAAGAAAACACACACACCTCACCCCACCTGTGCTCTGTGAGAGAGTATAACGGCCAAAAAAAACAAAGGTGGGGGGAAAGACAGGAGAGACAGTGGAGAATGGTGAGGCTGGCAGGCCACAGCTCATCAGTAACACACTGTTTGACATGCTGGAGAGGCCCTGAGGAGGAGGGAGAGACACTGGTGTAATCCAGTACTTCACACACACACACACACACACACACACATATTTCCCTTCTAACCTTTACCAGTCTCACAGATAACACTTTATATATCACTGTATACTCTTGTCTGTTTACATAGAGCTCTGATAGATATGGCTGTTCCTGGAGTGTGAAGGAAGTGAGATGTGGGCGGTGATTATTTAAAGGAGGCAGCCAGTCTTCAAAAGGACACCACTATTTAGCTAACAGTTTTTGGCATACAAGATCTCGTAGAGCCGCTTGGTTAGCTAAAATTGTAATGAAATGTTTTCACTAGCAACCAAATCCAAATCCAGGTTTTCTAAAAGCCTGTCCAAAGACATTTCATGTGAACCTGCTATCATATCTCTGTCACAAGTGGATGTGGGAATACAAGAAGAAATTGTTATATCAGACTATTGTATATGCTACTACTATACCACTCTATACTATACTATACTACTATACTACTCTTACCTATTGCCCCTCCAACTGTCTCCATCCTGGGCCAGTCTCTCCAGCTGCCCTCATGTGTGGCCAAACTTTTTGGCATACGCCTATAGGTCACGTTGCCAAGTGTTCCTCAGCCGGACTGTCTTCCTTTTCCCTTGGGGATTCCATTTGAGGGCTTGCCTTATAGTATTGGTGGCTGGCTTGCGGAGCTTGTGGCCTATCCACCTCCAGCTGTTGTATTTCCACTCGTGCTGGCTGCTGTCCTGTTTGCTCCCACAGTTCACCGTATACATTTTATATAGTTTAGTTGTTTAGAATGTAGAGTTGCCACCCTTCCCTTTACTCACTCACTCACTCACTCATTTGCCAAGCTGCTTAATCCAGGGAGGCTGGAACCAATCTCAGCCCGTATTTGGCAAAGGCGGAAGAGCTTGCCAGATCATTGCAGGGCCAACACAAACACACACATCCATTCCCACTCACATTCACACCTAGCAATTTGAAACAGCCAATTAGCCTAATGTGCATGTCTTTGGATTATAGGAGGAAACTGGAGTACCTGGAGGAAACCCATGCAAACACTGGACCCTCAGTGTATAGTACACCTGGTATGTGATTTTCTTCATTAAATAAACATTGTGATTTACCTTCGTTTCAGATTTTTTTTTTTTAGGTACGGCTCTGTGATTTTAACGTCACAGATTAAAAAATACTTGCAGGTTTTAAAAGAATTTTCAGATCCTACTTCCCGAGAACTCAGAATGCGTCCCATACAACCAAAGACATTTATCAAACATTTGTATTAATGTTTCAGAGTGTGGCCACCACAGCCTTCAAATTAAAAACACACCAATAGGAGGAAAATGTGAAACCCACATGACAGCTACAAATACGGTAACAGCGATGGCTATATGGAAACAAAACATTAAAAAAATTGATAACAGACATAAGCAGAAGATAATAATTTCACCAGTTTAATATTTTACTCTACCATTTTCAAAAAGAAAAAGAAGTCACAGTGAGTATCACTACTGACTGGAGATCCGTAACCTCATGCACTGTATAACACACTGATTTAATAACAAGGTTCCGATGATAAGTTTATAACACAGTCTTAATAAAATACAGATTCTGCATTCCTTTATCAAGGCCTGAGACATATTGTTTTCAATAAACTTCAAGGATTTTTTTTTTTTTTTTGCTTATCCCATGGTCTCAAGGGGACAGACATGATTTAGCTGTTTCCAGAAAGTATCTGTTGAGTCAACATCGACCGCCACATCCATGCATTGTGTTTAATTACATGATGAATACCATTTGGGTTTCAAATATGTTACATATTTTCTATTATATGTCATTAGACGTTCAGTAGATTTCACTGAACCCATAATCACCATCATGGCTACATGAAAATATTTAAGTCTGTTCATGGACGTGTTGCCCTGCGATGGTCTGGCGAGCTGTTCAGGGTGTACCCCGCCTTCGCCCAGTGTCGACTGAGATAGGCACCAGTGCCCCTGTGACCCTAGTGGGATTAAGCGGTTGGAAC
Organism: Neosilurus mollespiculum; assembly: GCA_030014195.1. Classification (NCBI taxonomy): domain Eukaryota; kingdom Metazoa; phylum Chordata; class Actinopteri; order Siluriformes; family Plotosidae; genus Neosilurus; species Neosilurus mollespiculum. The sequence continues at coordinate 4,859,572 of JAQMYF010000008.1, forward strand.
AGCCAATTAGCTTAATGTGCATGTCTTTGGACTGTGGGAGGAAACCGGAGTACCGGGAGGAAACCCACGCAAACACAGGGAGAACATGCAAACTCCACACAGAAACGCCCGAGCTGAGAATTGAACTTAGGACCTTCTTGCTGTCAGTTGAAAGTGCTAACCTTTAACCGTGCTGCCTTCCCCAATCAGTCTTGATGCTTACATTCTTTCCGCCTACTGGTTAAAAATAAGTTAAAGCTGTACTGAGGGGAAAAACATTATTCTATATAATAGATCTAAAGACCTCTGCTTAAATATATTTGAGTATGAAACATAAATTCAAAACTCCGATCATTAAACAGACGAAGGAAAAAGTTACCAAAGCTGTTCTTATGTAGAGGTTTTATACAACATTTCAAAACTGGAGCCATAACATTCAGGATCCTTCACCCTGATCCCATGAGACCATTCTTATGACTTTGTAAAAGTGAGGGTTTTTATTTCATTCACTTTCATCCAAACACGGTCGCAAAAAAAAGGTATAAACATCACCTCCGTGCCAAACTCTGAACATAACCCTTCAAAATTCTTGGTTTCACCAAGCTCTTGTGGTTTCCATGCACCATCAGAGCCACACTACTGCCGGTAAAACATAACCATAAATTCTTCCCTGAGACGAAACGAAGAAAAGCAGTCCCATATGTGACCTGGACTATACAACGTCAGAGCTAATTCCTTCTGAAGAACGAATGAACCCCTTGTATGACAATCGTACATTAAACATTTATAAATGACTCAATAACAGTAAAGGATTTTTGAGTAAAGATGTTTTGTTCAGTACAAGGAAACGTGCCAACATTCTCACTTCGGTGCTCCCAGTGGTTAAAATAATGCTGCTGTAATGCAGTAAATACCTTTGTATCCCTTACTATATGTTTAGGTGTCACTGTAAATGATCATAAAGACACAGAAAGGTATTTATATACATATATAACAGCTTGGCACATAAATTCATCTTTATTACTTTTACACATTTACTGAATGGTGGTGTACCCCCGGCTTGGGTGTTTCTGTGTGGAGTTTGCATGTTCTAACTGTACTTGCATGGGTTTCCTCAGAGTACTCCGGTTTCCTCCCATAGTCCAAAAACATGCACGGTAGGCTAATTAGCTGTTCATAATTGCCCCTAGGTCTGATTGTATGTATGTGAGTGGTTGTGTGTGAGTGTTGCCCTGCAATGGTCTGCCGAGCTGTTAAGGGTGGATACTCAGCAGGCTGTATATACTCACTCATATTGTGAGCCGCTTAATCTTACTATTAGGGAATAGTGTTATAGAAGAATTTCAACAAAATAGTGTTTGCTTAAATGCGCTTACCAGAAATGACCATCACACCATTTGATTGCATCTCCTGCTTATTATTATTATTATTATTATTATTATTATTATTATAATTATTATTATTATTTTATGTCCCCTGTGTCTTAGGCTTCTATTTCCAGAAACATTAAAACCCTCACTCCATCCATGCATGACCAAGACCGTGACCACTGAGGGCGAGAAGTGTGCTAAGCATTAAATATTTTGGATGTATCATCCTGGTACTAAGAATGGAACCGAATGTTGATATACAGTACTTCACAGTAGGAACGCACTGTATTCAAAATAGCAAGTAATACAACACAAGTATACAGATTGAGACGCGGCGTTAATGTTTTATAGCATGGAATGTTGTTTTAATGGCCGAAATCCAATAAATAAATAGGGTTTGTTTGATTTTATTTTAGTGATTTATTATTCAGTGCATTTAATATTAGATAGTATATGTTTGAACCATCGCTTAATATCTGGAAACTCCTTAAAATACCAGAAAATCATAATTTAGAGATGCAAGTGTTAATCACATTTACATGCACTGTCACATGCTCCTCCGCCATCCTAGATAAGAGGATTTTTTCACACTATATATGAGTCTCTCTCTCTCTCTCTCTCTCTCTCTCTCTCTCTCTCTCTCTCTCTCTGCCATGGTGAAGCTCTAACATGTTCTTACCATTTATGTGGTCAGGGTCTGCACTGTGATATATGGCTTCCTGACTGGAGCAAAACACTAAAGGATCAGTGAAGGACCATGAATCATACAGTAATGAGATTTTAGAATGGTGGTAGTGGCATAGTGAATAACCAGAGAGAGAGAGAG
>JAQMYF010000008.1:4877124-4893595 GCA_030014195.1 Neosilurus mollespiculum
ATTGCTCAGTTGTATAAAAATGATAATTGTAAGTCGCTCTGGATAACAGCGTCTGCCAAATGCTGTAAATGTAAATGACCTTCGGATCAGTAACCCATCGCCTTAACCACTAAGCCACCACTGCCCTCAGACTGAGGATCTCCAGCTCATGGGTCTTATTTAGATTTGGGCAACTTGAGGACATCTGGGCTGCTGCTGCTATGAGTACCCGGGTGTCCCTCTGAACCTTCTCCAAATGCTATAAAGTTGAGATCTTCCCTCTCTGTAATGAAGGTGTGATGGTCATTTTTACGAGCACCCTTCAGGGCAGTCCTAGGGTCAAGCCTGTTCCTTGTGAAATTGCTTACAGGTGTTCTCGCCTGGATTTAAACCTGAAGTGAGTTTCCCAGTTCTGGTCCTGATGCACATCTCCAGACCTTTTGGCAAGAAAAGAAAACACAGTATTTGTTTTATTACCTCCATCACATAAAGGTGTTTTGGCAGAGGTTTGTAGTTTGTTTCCCAGTTTGCTTTGAACAAACTCCTTGCCACACCCGTGCAAGGATTTTCACCACACTTGGTGGGGACCCTACCCTGAGTCTCAGAGATGATATGATTTTGGAATGTCAAGAATAAAGGTGAAGGTCAGAGCAAGGACGCAAAATTTTGGAGATCGTGTTTTAAAATGGAAAGTGCTTATGCGGGACAAAAAGTGACAAAAAACCTGTACGTGCAATGACGCGCAAATAGGTAACCACATACATGCTTTCAAATGGCATGATCGCCCTTGAAATGTTAAAATTAAGGTCACACGAGTTAAAGTGCTTATAACTCTGAAATGAGTGCCGATAGACATGCTGTTTCTATGGAAACCATATATGGATATGGCTAATTTGGTCGCATTTGGTGGTAAGACATGGTAAGCACATGGGTAATACAAAAACCTGTACCCATAGAGGGCCTATTTGTTACATGATTACCTTGCATTCTATGAGTGTACCTTGAGTTCATATCCTTTTAAATGTAGTTTCACCAGCATTCACAGGGCGGCAATGTGGAGTAGTGGTTAACATGTCCACCTTACAGCAAGAAGGTGAGTTTGCATGTTCTCATCCAGTTTGCATCCAAAGACATGCACTTTATCCTAATTGGCTGTTCCAAATTGCCCCTAGGTGTGTGTGTGTGTGTGTGTGTGTGTGTGTGTGTGTGTGCGCAATGGACTGGTGAGCTGTTCAGAGTGTACCCCGCCTTAGCCGAGAGTCGGCTGAGATAATCTCCAGCCTTCCCCCGACCCTGGTAGGATTAAGCGGTTTAGTAAATAAATGAATGAATGACTATTACACCATGGTAATGTGTCCATGGCTGCATTATTCTATGTGAACACCACATAAAACATATATTATGTCCAGCATACAGATCCAGCAGTGGCGTCATGCATGTGAGCTGCAAATTTGGGATTGGGTTGTCCGAGTCAGTGCCGAGTTAGGCAAGAGCTTTTCCCAGAGGTCTCTAGTGCCTGGGGAAGGAGGCTGGTGTTTGTTTTGGATCTGGAAACACACACGTGGGTTAAAAACATCAAAGATTGTGTGTAAAAGCTATTCATGGATTAGTGCTATGGGTCACACAGGTACACACACCAAACAGAAATCAGGGCACAAAGGGCATGGGGGGTGGGGGGGGGGGTAGTGTGTGTGTTTATGGATTTTTGTGGCTCGTATATGAATCTGCACCATACAGTGAGGTTTTAGAGACGAGTAATAAAACTGATAAATTGGAACCTACACCACGCCTTGGACGCATACACTCTTCCCAAGCTTAAACACACACACAAGGACACACACAGAGTCTTGGCTGAAATAGTTATGACTATTAAAACAGCTGTATATTTTCAAAAGATGCAAAAGGGTCACCTTCAGATTTATTCTTTTTTATTATTATTTATGAACAAGATAAAATATGTCCTGATTTATTATTCAGGGTCCATATTCCTGCTCTAGTTAGTGAGAACTCTCCATGCTGAAGTTTGCTCAGATCGGAGGTGAGGTCATTGGAAATCCACAGATAATAAGCTCTGTAGGCTTCTTCATCGCTGCCAAGTGGGATTTTTTTTTTTTTTTAATCGCAGCTTGTCTTTACTTGTGATCTCAGACGACTATTCACTAGAGAACACTGCAGAGAAGTGCGTTTGTGTGTTAGAGAGAGAAAGAGAGTGAGAAAGAGAGAGGGAGAGAGAGAGGGGGGGGGTGTGGATGCCATATTGTTTCTAATACCTGTGTTTTTTTCTTTAAGCTGAAAACATTTATTTAAACAATGGAGACGGTGAGGAAAAAAACAAACAAACAAATATGACAGAAACAGATATGCATGAAGTCACTATTTTGTAGATACAACACCAGCCGCCTTATTTTCTCACTTTTACAGCTGTAGGGTCTTTCCAGAGGGCAAGTTAGAGAAAAGAGAGATGGAGAGAGAGAGAGAGAGAGATAGACAGAGAGAGAGAGAGAAGGGGGGGGGGGGGGCATGTCTGATTATGGCCAAACTGAGAGATTAGAGTCTTTTGAACACATCGAAACCAAACCCACAATTTGGATGCGTGTGTGTGTCCCCCCCCTTTCCATATGCTCACATGGTTATCACAGTCGAAGGAAATTACACATCACTTCCCCGAGGCTCTGCTGTGTTTAGAAATCTTAAGTTACTATACTGTTAATACCCCAGAGGAAGAAATGAATGTTTTTCAGATAGTATAGAGAAAGTGGAGGACGAAATATGAAATGAAAGTCTGAAGAGAAACATTTTTTAGAACGGCTTTCATGTTTAACATCATGGAAATGAATCTTGACACTGGTAATATTAAATCAGTACCATGTACTGTATAATGAATCTATTTGGAGGATAATATCATTTTAGAATATTCCAGTGTTTCCAATCTTGTTCGAGAGATTTCCTGATTTTATTGATTTATTGATTAAGTTATTAATTTACAAAGTATTGAAGAGTGGTAGCATGTCTGCTTCACAGCAAGAAGCTCCTAGCGAGGGTGTTTCTTTGTGCAATTTGAATGTACTCCTTGTGTGGGTTTCCTCCGGGTATTCGGGTTTCCTTCTAGTCCAAAGACATGCTCTCACTCACTTATTTGCCAAACCGCTTAGTCCTATTAGGGTTGCAGGGAGGCTGAAGCCTGTCTCAGCCGACACTGGGTGAAGGCTGGGTACACCCTGAACAGCTCACCGGACCATTTCAGCACAACACACACACACACACACACACAACCATTCACACTCACCCTCACATGCCACCTAGGGGCAATTTGTATATTATATATATTATAATAATGTGCATGTCTTTGGACTTTTGGAGGAAACCTGAGTACTCGGAGGAAACCCACAAGGAGAACATGCAAACTCCCTCGGCGTGCTCAGGACCTGAACCCAGGTCCTTCTTGCTGTGAGGCGGACATGTTAATCTGTACACCACCAGGCCGCTCCAAAGATATAAGCAATAAGCTAATTGGTCATTCCAGATTGTCCAGAGGTGTGAGTATGAATGGTTGTGTGTGTGTGTGTGTGTGTGTGTGTGTATACAAGGTGCCTTCGCACAGAGTCGGCTGAGATAGGCTCCAGCCTCCCAGCGACCCTAATAGGATTAAGTGGTTGAGAGAATGAGATGAGATGAGAGTTGTTTGGATCCTTCTATGAATGGGGAAGGAATCAAATGAATCATCTCTCAGTCGGCTCGATTCCCTCATGACTTAATCGTGTGTTCTAAAGAGTCGGATCAGTGAAATGACTCGAAGCGCTCCGGGTGTGGAGATCAGCCCTCAGTGGGGATGTCCAACCTGGAGCTGAAAGCACACCAACGCAGTTTTGCGCTTATCTAGTCCTGGCATGATGGGCTCCCTGTCATTCCCGCTTTAACGACTCCTAAGACTCCAGACTCCGACCCTCCGACTCATCGGCGCTTCTTTGCGGGTCGGTGAGGCGACACTCCAGCAGCCACGGCTGGTCGGGCGATCCTGGGATCAGGAGGCTCGGTGTGAACCCGCAGAGCCTCCAGCGATTTCTCTGAGGTCTGGTTGCGTTGGTTTGGGCTTTATTTCGGGCAGTGCAGAAGTGGAAGTGCAGGAAGACAGTGAGGAGCTGCAGGAGAATGGAGCTTACTGGAGCTCTGCTGCTGGTGACGCTTGGTGAGTCGGAGCCTCTCATTCATGTTCTCAGGCTTAGAAAACATGCTTTCTACATGAGATGGCCTTTTTTTTTTTTTAACATGAGATGGACTTTTTTTTTGTTTGTTTTGTTTTTTTTTACATGAGATGGACTTTTTATTAAAATTGCAGAGATTCCCAGGAAGAACAAAAATAGGTTGATTATCTTTATAGGATTCTTTAATTCTTTTTGGACACTTCAAAAATGTGCATGCAAAAAAAAAATGCCTCTAAAAATTGCTCATTTATTTGTGCATTTAAATACTTTTATCATATCTGATCATACATCCATCAAATGCACGGGACATCCTTCATGCACACACTTTTAACAAAGACACAGGTTATTTTTTTCTCTCTGTAGCACAACATAATAATAACATTACAGTCAGACAGAGTTAAGGATATCTTTTCTTCTTTCTTTTTCTTTCCTTCTTTCTTTCCTTCTTTCAATTTCACCTGCAGTTAACTCTTAATAAAATTTTCACACTCTATAACTTCTATAAGCAAGAAGAGCCTGGGTTCTAGTCCCAGGCTCGGTGAGGGCGTTTCTGTGTCGACTTTTGCATGTTCTCGCCGTGCTTGCGTGGGTTTCCTGCAGGTACACCGGTTTCCTCCAATAGTCCTGCAGACATGCACATTAGGTTAATTGGCTGTTTATCATTGCTCCTATATGTGCATTTGAGTGTAAATGGTTGTGTGTTTGTTGGCCCTGTGACGGTCTGGCGAGCATATCTGGGTGTAGCCTGCCTTCACCCAGTGTCGGCTGAGGTGGGCTCCAGCCTGCGGAGACACTATTAAGAGTAAGAAGTTTGGTAATTGAGTGAGAGTGAGTGTGTTTTCTCTCTTTCTTTCTACACCAACAACAAATTGTAGTTGTGTTCTCATTTTCCACACATCCCATATTAGATTCTTTAGAGTTCTTTTTTGTTTGCTCAGACTGTGTCGCCATGTCGTAACTTATCACATCCTAAAACACTGTATCTCTTAGCTATCTAAAATAAAATCTGAATTTTGTCTGCATTACAAGATATTCAGACTGTCTCAGGGCTCATGCAGCCATGTTACACATGCCACTGGATCATTTTACTGCTGTGTGATTTTTCAGTAATTTGTTCTGTATGCAGGCGGCACGGTGGCGTAGTGGCAAGAAGGTCCTGGGTTTGATTCCCAGGCTCAGATGTTTCTGTGTGGAGTTTGCATGTCCTCCCGGTGCTTGCATGGGTTTTCTCTGGGTACCTCGGTTTCCTCCCACAATCCAAAACCATGCACATTAGGCTAACTCTCTCCGAATTGCCCCTAGGTGTGAATGGTTTTCTGTGTGTGTGTGTGTGTGTTTTGACCCTGTGATGGCGAGCTGTTCAGTGTCGTCTGAGATAAGCACCAGCCTCCCCGTGACACTTGTAAAGTTAAGGGCTTCAGCAAATGAATGAGTTCTCTTTATTTTTAAATGCTGATTAAACCCAATAGGTAAAAAAATATCCTCAATTTATTGATAATAGCTTTCACATATATGTGGAATTTGTATAGGAATCCTTCAAATGTGGTCATTCTGAATCAGAACAATTTATAAAAATTGAAAAAATTAATTGAATGGGTAAAAATATTTGTGTTATTTATTTATTTGTTGAACCTCTTAATCCTATCACAGCCGCGGAGAGGCCGGAGCCTGACACCCTGAACAGCCCGCCAGTCCCACAACCATTCACACTCACACCTAGGGACAGCCAATTTGCCTAATGTGCATGTCTTTGGACTGTGGGAGGACACCAGAGTACCTGGAGAAAACCCATGCAAGCATGGGGAGAACACGAAAGCCAGAATCTTCTTGTGAGGCGGAAGTGCTAACCCCTGCGCCACGCTGTCGCCCTCGTCCGTCATTTTACAGGGAAAAAAAAGGTGAAAAAGGAAACTTTATTTTTGTTTCTGTCCCAAATAGAGCACTTAATTCTTTATTCCTTTCCAAAGGGCACACTTTGGTATTTGGAGATGTTAAGGTGTATATCGAAGAAATCCGCTGACTGCACATAGCCGTTCTTTCCTGAACTGAACATGGTTTATAAATGTGTAAGCTATATACATAAATTAGGTGGCTGAGCACACTGACTGTTATCTTAGTGCATTTTGATCTTAGCAGCTCATCTGCACTGCTTGGTCTTTGGTCACTGAAGCAGGGACACACAGAGGGCGCTCATGAGCACCTTCGCGTCGTGGCGTCCCCTCCAGTCCTGAACATTTGAGTATTTCCTCTGCTCCTAACACACCTGATTGAGTTAAACACCTAATTACTAGCACATACTGGGTTTATGTGGGTGTGTTAGGGCAGAGAATACACCAAATGTCTTGGAGAGACTAAGATTAGGGGGGGGGATACATTACTGAATCCCTGACTTCCTTTATTATTATTTTCTCTTTTCTGAAAGACCTATAGCTCACATTTGTAAGAACAAAGGTTTCTATATTAAGGGGGTTCCACAGGGAGATTATGTTTAAATCGTTTCTGCTCGGGGGAAGAGAAGGCAATAAAAGTGCACTACCTGGGGCTGTTGGAGATGAGGGTTGTTCTGGAGTTATAGGGTTCATGGTAGCTTTCTGTGATGCTGCCCTGGCATGGAGGAGAAACCCAGATTACTGCGACCCATTCTGTCTGCTAGAAAGGACAGCCGGAGGCCAGACATTCAGCTCTGACTTCAAATGAGGCCCATAGATGATTAAAAAAAAAATAAAAGCGATATTTCCAAATCCACTTAAGTCTTGAGAGTGTTTAAAGGAGTCTAACGTTCAATTAAGTGGCACGTTATTGCAGCTTTTCGTGGCACTCATAAAACTGTCGATGTCAGGATGGTTTAGAGCATACTGTAAATTTTAGGGGGTGGCGGTGGGGTATAGAGAAACCAAAGGAGAAACTTTGAACTTGGCTTGATGTTATGCAGAGCTATTATACTGCACCCTTGCACTAAAGCTGTGAAATCTTCCACAATAGAATAATAGGCATGCTAATTAGGCTGCTAGAATATTCCATTAGCAAAGAAGGTCTAAAATGTTATTTAATCGAGTATAAAAGGTATTAACATTCACTCCAAATTTAATTGTGGGGCCGAGGGTGTAGTGGTTACTGGTTAGAGTGCTGGGCTCATGATCGAGTGGTCATAGGTTCGAATCCCTATTAGAGCCCCACCATGCTGGGCAAGGTCTCAACCACAAGTGTCTGTCCACCCAGCAGTATAAAGGGGTACCAGTAAAAAAAAAAACTGGGAAGGTAACCTGCGATGGACTAGTGTCCCATCCAGGAGGAGCTGAACTCCTATTCACTTCATACTACGGAAACGGGGATAAGCACCAGTCTGATGAGCCAGTAAAAGCCCAACAGACTTACCTACCAAATCTAATTAGATTTAAAGCAAAACAGATATGATGCAATGTAAGCAAGTTACTCCTGTGCACAACTGTTTTTTGAGACAGGCTGTTACTCTGGCATGAATGGAGACGCGGTAATGTGGTTTCAAAGAGAGGCAGCATGTCAAGGTAGTCCTGAATTTCTCTCACCAGCTCTGGTCGATTCTAGAGCTCGTTCGTCCGTTTGTCAGCCGTCCCAGGACCGTTAGCTCACTGATGGGATCTGTCCAACTGGAAATGTTCTTGGTGGTTAAAGCTTGGGGAACTGAGTGGGTGCTTTGAATTAGAGCTTGGGAAAAAGTGGTTATGAGCCTCAGGCTGGATTAGAAGGGGCTGTTTGGCTTCCAGGCATGAAGGTTTGACAATTAACCTCATATGAAAGGTTTTAAAGAGTAGATTTGTTAAAGGAAAGCAGAAAGACAGGCAGGGGACTGGCACCATCTCATTTATGATACACTGCACAACATTTAAAGTACAGTAGACAAAGACTGGCAGCAGACGCATGCGTTGGAATTATAATGAGATCATGTCCAGTTGTGTCCTCTCGCTGTACCCAGTCTGCAGGACGCCAGAAGGTCGTAAATGCCCATGGGTCATGGGTCATAAATACGCTCCATGGTTCAATGCCACTCTATATTTATACTGTAGGTTTTGGCATCATGAGAGGAAGAGCCGGTTTATTCCAGTGGCTCAGACTTTGTTCTGTCCATGAAGCTTCATGCAGTATCAAATTTACGTTCACTGGTCCAGGACTCTGTACCAATTTCAAGTCAGCTTGGTTCAGATTCCCCCCTCGAGTCCACTTTTGGGTAAGTAGCAAGGTTTTCTGTTAAAACTGTTGTGAGTAGAACAATCTCAGACCGTCCTGGAAATAAATTGAAATTGCACGACTCTAGACCAAGGATATAGTGCTAACGGGCCATTAGAAAATCTCCCAGCAGCAGACATGTCAGGATAGCTTTTCATGTTATCGCGCTGTGTTTACATAATAGAAGCCTTCCGGGTTTCGCAGTGGCCAACTTCTTCACAGTGGTTTCAGATATCACAGTTTAGAATGATTCGCTTGGCAGGCTTCATGAGTGGGAGTAGGTGCAGGTGCAAATGGAGCCGGTATGTCCTCAGGGTGCAGAGGCAGGTTGGGGAGGGTGTATCAAATGTAGACATGAAAGTGGTTTTCATGGGGCTTGTTGGGTAGTTGGGTCAAGATTCTGCTCATAGCTTTCTTTTATCAGAACACTTGGGAAAGGCTATGGTCACCGTGTCCCGAAAATACTGCTTACTGCTCACTCTCTGTTATATGTACAGTATATATAAGTTTACATTTATACAAATATACAATAATTATTAAAAAAAATAAAATAAAATCTGCAGTTGCATAATTTATGATGAATTTATGCCTGGAAAGATGAAGAAGTCATTTACTTATTAAAATGACCTCTAGAAATAACTCCAGGTAATATAAATTTCACCTGATAATTTGTTGGCAAAGATTCCTTCGTTTATATTTATATTTAGTATTTGGCAGACGCTCTTATCCAGAGCACCTTACATTTACAATTTTTTTAATATGTCTGAGCAACTTATGGTTGAGGGCCTTGCTCAAGGGCCCAACAGTGTGGTTATGGTTTACACAACCATAACCACTGAGCTACCACTGTGGTTCATCTTATCCTGTATGCCTTTTCCTTACCAATACAAAGTGTCAAGTTTGCTTGTTTGTTTGTTTTTGTTTTTGTTTTTGTTTTTGCCACCAAACCCTGGAAATTGGTGAATAATAAAATTTTGTATATATGACACGGGAACGGCACAGTCTGATCAGTTTGATATTTCGGGATAGTTATGAGCCTCGGCTTCATTCGGCAACATTCACAGAGGCTGACGTGCATAACTGTTTTCGTATTTATTACACAGGATCATAAAACACAAAGTAAAAAATGTTTTTGTTTATTTTTGCAGATTTTAACCATTACAGAGGAAGGTCAGGTGAGCTAAGCTGTGTGTAGCTAACGGTGTTCAGAGATTTAGCAAATACTACACAGAAACATAGAAAAAAGAAAATAAAGCATTTTTTTTATTGTTTATTTTTACTTTTTATAACATGACAATAACGATACTGCCTGCTTCAAGTGACCGAGACAAACTATGAGTGTCTGTCGTTTTAATTTAAGCTTTATACACTAGGGATAATTGTTTTTATTCCCCAGATAGTTGACCAATCAAATCATGCTGTTCGCATGTAGAATATACAATTTATTTATTTTATTTTTTTTATTTTGCTATACTGTATTAATGTCACATCACTGTCACATTTTAAAAATTGTAAATTAAACCATAAAAATATCTTAATAATCTTCCGACCACTGATTACTGAGGGCAGCGTGCGCGCCTGCATGAGGCTAAAGTGGCTAAAGTATTAGCATCTCTGATAGCGTTCTATCTAATGGTTTGACATTTAAATAACATTTACTAAACTTTAAAGAAGGAGGACTTTTTAAAGGTTCTTACAGTTTTTTCTTCTGAAGAATCAGAGAACGGAGAACCTCAGTTTTCTCAGATACAGTTAACTTGCAAGCTAGTTAGCCAGTAAGTTAGCTAGCAAGCTAGAGCTAAACAAAGCTAGGAGTTAGCTAGCAAGGTAGGACTGAACAATAGACTTCTCTAATACATGCTTTCAAACTGGCCGCCTAGCAAAACAACTCTTTGTTGCTGGCTTTTAATTTTCTTGGCTACAAAGTATTTCATTATTACAGCAGTTTGCTTGAAGACATTAATGCACCTTTCTATGATTTTTACGCAGCAGGATAATCATAGAGATATAACTTGTTTTTGTGCGGAAGTTTGTGCACGTCTGGTATTATCACCCACACCTGTAAACAACATTTTTTTTACTATCATGTAGAAAACGTTCCCATGGCTTCCTTATATCTTGTACTCCTTCTAAGTGGAGATATCTCACCCAACCCTGGTCCTGGACCTGAGCTCCCCTGCACTGTTTGCCAGAAGGGTGTTCGGAGCAACAGTCGACTGTGATGTCTGTCATCATTGGACTCACCTCAAGTGCCAGTCACCGATCACTCCCTCGGACTACAGCGTAGCTGTAGATGGTACCCGTGACCTCAGGTACTCATGCGGTCCATGCACACTGGCTGAACTGCCTCAGATATCACAGGATGACCTAGATCTGGATCACTCTTCAGCAAAAGATCCACAGGCGGACGTCTCTCACCGCTCATCTCAATACGACCACCTGTATGAGTATGAGTGCTTCAAGAAGGGAGGATTGCACTTCATCCACATCAACATCCGCAGCCTGCTGCCCAAGCTGAATGATCTGCAGCTACTCGCCGTCTCAACCCGAGCAGCTGTCGTCGCCGTGACGGAGACTTGGCTGGACGATTCCGTGCCAGACAAGGAGATCCGCATACCGGACTACGTGTTGGAGCGACAGGACAGGAACAGGGAAGGAGGTGGTGTCTGTTTGTACATTCATAAAAACTTTGCATTCAGTAGACGCCTGGATTTAGTGAACTCTGACCTTGAATTCTTGCCTGTGGCTTCGTTATTTCCAAAGACTAAACCGATTCTAGTCGGCGTCACCTACAGACCATCTAAGGATTCTACCTTTTTCAATAAACTCGAAAACTGTTTTCTGGATTTAAATTATCAACAGCAGGGAACTTTCTTACTAGGCGAGTTTAATATGATTTTGGCTTAGAAGAACGATTTGAAATAGAGTTTGTTAAATTTTATTCATATGTTTGAGGTGCACCAACTAATTGATGAACCATCCAGAGTCACACCAACCAGTCAAAGTTGTATTGATCTTATTTTAACATCTGATCAGGAAATCGTCTCTCAGAGTGGTGTATCGCCTTGTAATATGAGTGATCACAGTATTGTGTATTGTACAAGAAAAGCTAAAAAGTATGTAGTCAATAAACATAATGTCACGCAAATAAGATCTATGAAAAACTGTAGTGTAGATTTGTTAAAACTCAAACTTAATGTAATGTAAACTGGATGCAGGTTTTAAATGAGGAAGATGTTTCTAAAGCATGGTCAGTCTTTTCCAGTTTGTTCTTCGATGTAATAGATAGTTTGGCTCCAGTAAAAACTGTCTGTTTAAAGCAAAATTCACAACAATGTTTTTCAGGAACCATCTTACACTTAATAAGTGATCGAGACCAGGCCTGGGTAAAATTCAGGAAAACAAATTCCACAGAATCTTTCCAATACTTTAAATATCTCAGAAATAAAACTCTTTAAAAAAAAAAAAAGCTAGGAAAGACTTCTTCCAAAATCAAATAGTTGAAAATTCCTCAAAATCTCTGTGAAAAGTGTAAAAAAAAAAAAAAAAAGGCCTGTCTAAGCGTAAAGTTTCTTCAGATCTAGGTCTCCGAGACAATGGTGGACAAATACGGTATCACCATTTTGATCCCAAATTTGTTTCAGATAAATTAAATAATTATTTTTGTGGAGTAGCCAGTGCACTTGTGGACAAACTTAACAAACAAAAAAACTTTGATTACAGTAAAACTGAATCTTTTTATCAACAAAAACATCTTCAGCTTAATCGTTTTACATTCTCTGTTGTCTCAGACCAAGAAGTTGAAAAGCGTTTATCCTGTTTATCTGTTTCAAAGTCTACTGGAAGTGATAATATTTCTGCTAAATTTCTAAAAGACATCTGTCGTTTCATCACCATTAGCCTACATTATTAATCTACCAACTAAAACCTCACTAGTTCCAGTGGACTTTAAATCAGCAAGAGTTTGTGCCTCTCTTTAAAAAAAAAGGTGATCGGAATTGGGAAGGAAACTACAGACCAACTTCAATTTTGCTAGAGGTGTCTAAAATTTTAGAAAGAATTATCTGTGATCAACTTTTTAAGTAACTAAATGTTATCACACTTATTTATGAATTTCAGTCAGGATTACGTCCATCTTTTTCTGACTTGGCATTGACATTTCTTTCTGACAAGATACGGTTTAACATGGACACAGGCCTTTATACAGGAGTAGTTCTGATTGATTTGCAGAAAGCTTTTGATACTGTCGTCCACAAAATCTTACTGTCAAAATTGCAAGCGGTTCTATCTTGCAAAAAGACAACAATTTGTTGAGGTCAATGGGCATCAATCTGTGTGTGGTAAGGTCACATGCGGAGTCCCTCAGGGCTCAATATTAGGACCAATACTCTTTGCTATCTATGCCAATGACATGTTTCAATCAATAAATTGTGACCTCTACCTATACGCAGATGATTCCACTTTGTTAGTCAGCGGAAAAGATCCCAAATTAATACAAAGTACGTTATGTTCTGAATTGCATTTTCTTAGTATCTGGCTAGAGGAAAACAAATTATCATTACACCCTGGAAAAATGATAGTGTTCTGTTTGGTTCCAAGACAAGAGTCAATAAATGTAGTAAATTATCCATCTTTAGCAATAAGGTTTCTACTTTTACCAAAGATAAAGTCAAGTATTTAGGCACAATCCTTGATCAAGATACTTCTGGTAATAGTGTTAGCACCTCTGTCATTAAACAAGTTGATACCACACTTAAATTTCTATATAGAATGGGGTCAGTTTTTAACATCAAGGATAGAAAAGTCATATGTTCATCATTTATTTTACCTTGTTTTGGTTATGCCTGTAATTCTTGGTACAGAGGTCTTAGTAAAAGTTAAAGTGTAAGCTGTTAACCTGAGGTTCATTTTAGGAAAGGGTAATAGGCATCACATAGAGTCCTCTGATTTGAATAAACTAGATTGGCTAAATGTTGTGTGTAGAGTAGATTACCTTAGTTTAAACTGTATGTACTCTGTTACAAAACAAACTGCACCAAGCTATCTCTGTAATATTCAACCATTTAGTCACCGCTATTTCACAAGGTACAATCAGCTTCCATTTTGTTTACCTAAAGGCAAATCTCAGGGACTAAACTCATTTAAATATAACAGTATAAAATTGTGGAATTCATTACCTTTCAGTATTTAAAGTTCTCAGAGTAAAGATGTTTTTAAAGTAAAGTGTAAACAATTTTTGTTTAAACAAATGTGATATCATGTGCAGTTTTCTGTGATAATTAAGCTGATGTGATAATGTTATACTTCAATAGCTAGCGCTAGCTGTATGGTAGTTGTTTTGTACACACTTCGCTAAGGTCGACTATGGAAATAAGTAATGTTATTTATTATTTATATTTATTTTTATTTCTCCTTTTTATTAAAGTGTATACATGTACATTTTGCATAATTTATATATTAAAGATATATTCATTCATTCAGGCTTAGTAGATATCAGTATGATATGTCTATGAATAGACTATTCAGCAATGTCCTCCTCGCCTTTAGTGAATGCATGTTATATAGGCAGTGAATACTGTTTTCCTGCTAGTATTATAGCTTACATCAATGTTCATCGTTCACTTTCTGAAGCGCTTAACCGTAATTAGGGTTGCGGGGAGGCTGGCGCCCATCTCAGCCGACTCTGGGCGAGGGCAGAGTACACCCTGGACAGCTCACATTACATCATTGGTTTATAGTAAAGGACAAAACAGTTGAATGTGTGACTTCCACCTGACTTAAAGAATGCTTTTATTGCATGGCTAGAACCAGCCAGCAAAATTACGAAGCATGTTATTTTTGCTAATATTGCACTAATCAGTTTTACACTGTGACTGTTGTAACTCTAGGCTCTGTCCTTGATGCATACATTTCAGCAAGGTTAATGTTGGTTTGCTTTCTTTTTTTAATGGTTAAAAAAAAAAAAAGGCACTTTTCGTTTGCAGAACTTTGCATATTTCCAGCATGGTGCATACTTCTATAAATAATGACTTTTAATAACAGTGTGAGGAAGAGAGTGAGGACAGCTTCATCCACAGCAGCCAAGCAGACCACACACCTGCACCCGTACCTCCTAACGTTACACATGGTTTTTTTTTTTTCTCTCCCAAGTCAAGTGTGAACTGTATTGCTAGAACCTAGGGAGATTATTTACAAATCAGCCAATGAAGTTTTGAATTTCAGCTTCTAATGAGAAATTTGCTTGATACTAAATTTGAATCTACATTCATTCATTTTCTGAAGCGCTTAATCCTAATTAGGGTCGCGGGGAGGCTGGCGCTCATCTCAGCCGACTCTGGCCGAGGACAGGGCACACCCTGGACAGCTTGCCAGGCCATCGCAGGGCTGAGATAAGAGTGATAAGGGATAAAGGATATGGTGGCGTAGTGGTTAGCACGTCCGCCTCACAGAATGAATGTGCCTGCGATGGTCTGGCGAGCTGTTCAGGGTGTACCCCGCTTTCTCCCATTCTCGGATGAAATTGACTACAGCCTCCCCTTGTCCTTAATATTGCGCAATGTTGACATGCAAGGAAATGTGGAAAGGCATACATTTTGGACCGGTTGCCCCTCTTTCGCACAGATTTCATTTGAGTTGATGAGATTACGGAGTGCTTAAGAACGAAATGCGGATTATTTAATCCAAGAAAGATACACTTCTGCCTAAAATTACATTTTTGTCGCCATGCTTTATCACTTCAGGTCTCAAAAGTGATGGACAGTGCTAACGATGTTTTGTTACGTGATAAAAAGTAAAGATTGCGGAGCAGCACAGACGGACTAGCATTGTCTTTGACCAGCAAAGCACATAATATTATGAAAGACGTTCTCATGAGCTTTTCAGGGCTTCATGGTGACCATAGAAATGTGTATTGTAGCCCAGTATGTGCTGAATGTGCCCAGTGTTATGTTTTTTTTTTTTAAATATATAAAACTATATACCTGATAATAGCAGATGCCTACATTTCGAACACTTTAACACTTTCCAACTAACATGAACCATCACAAAAGTGGGCTGTTTTGAAGGCTTTAGAATTGTCGCTTATACAGTATAACCTCCCAGTGGAAAACCAGTTTGTGCCAGTTTACCTAAGTAGGCAACTGCTGAATTTCACATATAAACATATAAATGCCCGAATGAGTTCATCTTTGGGTTATCATGGTCTGCCACTGAGTCTTCACCTGTCTATTTTTGATGAGGCTGTCCCCATGATGGCATCAAATTCCTCTTCCTGGCTAAAATGGGTGGGGGAAGCTGTAGCCTAAGGGTTAAAGAAGTGGCTTTGGGACCAAAAGGTTGCTGGTTCAATTCCCAAACCAGCAGGAAAAATGTGTGGTGGTGGGGGAGTGAGCTGCACCTTCCCTTCCTCCACCTTCATGAATGAAGTGCCTTTGATCAAGGTACCTGACCACCAACTGCTGTCCGGGCAACCCAATGTGTGCAGCAGCCCACTGCTCCGAGTGTGTGTGCTCACACTGGATGGGTTAAATGCAGAGGCAATAATTTCCCTTGTGGGATTAATATAGTATAGCAAAAACAAAAAAAAAAAAAAAAAGGTTTTCTGCTGTAACTTGTCCAACTGAAGTTTCAAGCTTCCTGAGTTGCTTTTCTGCTCACTATGGTTGTAAAGAGTGGCTATTTGAGTCAGGTTAAGTCATTCTCTTAACCGGAGTATCCGGAGGAAACCCACACAAGCACAGGAAAAATATGCAAACTCCACACAGAAACACCCGAGCCTGGGAATCGAACCCAGGACCCTCTTGCTGTGAGGCAAACGTGCTAAGCACTGCGCCACCAACAAAGTAAAAACCCTGCTGTAATATTCATTCATTCATTTTCTAAGCGACTTTATCTAATTAGGGTCGCGGGGAGGCTGGCGCCCATCTCAGCTGACTCTGGATGACGGCGGGTTACACCCTGGACAGCTCGCCGGGCCATCGCAGGGCCAACACTCACACAACCATTCACACTCACAGCTAGGGGTGATTTGGAACAGCCAATTAGCCTACTGTGCATGTTTTTGGACTGTGGGAGGAAACCAGAGTACC
>JAQMYF010000008.1:4913568-4923914 GCA_030014195.1 Neosilurus mollespiculum
CGCACAAATAAAAAGCGAATGGTTTGAGAACAAAAAGCAAACAAAACTCGATTCATTTACGGTGGGAGATTCACTTTTTTCGCCAAACATTCGCAAACCAGTCGAAAATTACTAGCAAATCAGTCACAAATTGTCACGTGACTTTCTTGCAACTTTTGTGCAATATACATATTTAAGACGCAAAATATTCACCTGCATGTGGAGTTGCAAAACATCTAGACGCCGCTTTCTATCGCGCCTCTAGTGTGATCACCCCCTTAGTATGGCCTCATGCTGGTGTCTGCAGGATAGCAAGTATTTGATAGCAGGAACGTATTTTTTTCCACCAAATGATCAAACCTTCAGCGAAGCAGCTAAGCTCTGTACTTACCGTCTCTCTTGTAAAGTATTTTTGGCAACAATGTATATATATTTTCTCCTTTTCAAGAATTCGAATACTATAATATAAAAAATTAAACTATATTTCAGCCAATGGACACTTTGTACTGTATTTCTACACCATCTAATCTTGACCTTTGACCTACCCTGGATCTAGGTGTGTCCCGTCCTGACCCTGTTGCTTGCTTGCCTGTCTGACCCTCATGCACATGACCTCTCCTGCTCTTGACCTCTGAACTGGGTGCACTACTGAAGCCCTGCAGGTCACTCCTACCACTAATGCTGCTGGGTGTTGGGGGGAAAGGAGGGCGGCTTCTCAGCGGGGTGAGAAACTTGGCCCAGGGGGTTCCTATGCAAAACTGTAGGAGCTGAAATGAAAGGCTTGAAGAACCAGTAAGGAGGGAAAAAAGAGCTGTGTGTGTGTGTGTGTGTAAATCATAATCACTCCCCCACCCCTTTTCCATGTCTTTCCTTCCTCTCACTTTCTTTATGTTCTCTACCTTCCTTTCTTTCCATGCTCTGTCCTTCCTTTCTTTACTTCCAAACCCTCCTAGATCAATTTCATTATTCCTCCCTGTTCATTTTTTTCCATTCTTTTTTTTTCTTCCTTCTCTGTTTCCTACACCCCTTTCCATCTTTCCTTCCATCCTTTCAGTCTCTTACACGCCTCGATTCTGGTCTTCTTTATTCCTTCCATCCCTTCCTATCCTGTTTTCTCTGCATTTCATTCCCTCCTTCCTTTCATTCCTTTATTTTTCCGCTTTTCCTATAACTTCCTCTCCGCTCTTCCCCTTTCCTCCCTTCCCTTACATTCAATTCTTTTTTTAAATCCTTCCTTCCTTCCTGGTCCTTACTAATTATTATTATTATTATTTTGGATATGACCTTCCATCCAATTTTTCCCCACCTTGGTTATGCTTCCTGTTTTCACCTTCCTTCCTACATTTCCTCTTTCCTTTCCCACCTTCCTCCATTTCCCAGCGTTTCTCCTAGTTTACCGTCTCTCCATTAGTCTCATACTCACCATTTTATCGTTTTCCGAAGGCAGCTCGAACACACATCTCAGTTTGGAATCCATTAGCTCATCGGGCTTCGCGTCTTTCCACTGAAACACAGACGTGCAATTC
Source organism: Neosilurus mollespiculum (assembly GCA_030014195.1). Lineage (NCBI taxonomy): Eukaryota > Metazoa > Chordata > Actinopteri > Siluriformes > Plotosidae > Neosilurus > Neosilurus mollespiculum. The sequence goes on from JAQMYF010000008.1 coordinate 4,915,074, forward strand.
ATCAGCCTCGACTAGCCAGCAGCTGGAACCTCATCCCACACACACATACACACGCGCTACACAAGCAGTCACAGTAAAACACTAACACATCAGAGACACCACATGTTTACACACAAGCGCACATGCCAGCACACCTAGTGTAAACCGTGACCCCCAGGCCTCCCCCTCAGACCAACAGGGAAGAAATACCACTGACTGTTTGCATTTTTTTGGTTCAAATCGGAGGTTAAACTGTAGCCAGGAAAATGTAGGACGCATGACTGTAGCGCAGGTGCAGTGAACGGCTGAATAAGACCCAGCGCTCGCAATTCTATTAAATCAGTTAAAACCCTCGGCAGTGCGACTGATGCTCAGACTTTCTGTACATCCCGCTGTGGCTCGATGTGGAACGTTAAGACAATTTACCTTTCAGCAATTCTTCAGTGACAGATATTGCCGTACTACACGCCATATTTTTCCCATTGCGCTCAGCCTCTGACGGGAGACCTTTCACCCACAAGTTTTTCATAAAGCTGCAAATAATCCACCTGAATGTTTTTTCTATTTTAAATAAACCACCAAACTTGAAAATACTTCTTATGTTAACATTCCTTAGCGGTTAGCACGTCCGCCTCACAGCAAGAAGGTCCTGGGTTCGAGTCCCAGGCTTGGTGAGGGCGTTTCTGTGTGGAGTTTGCATGTTGTCCTAATGCTTGTGTGGGTTTCCTCTAGGTATTCCGGTTTCCACCCACAGTCTAAAGACATGCACATTAGGCTAACTGGCTGTTGCCTCCAAGTGTAAGTACGAGTGGTTGTGTGCGTGTTGCCCTGCGATGAATTGGCGAGCTTTTCAGGGTGAACCCTACCTTCGCTCAGCGTCGGCTGAGATAGGCTCCAGCCTTCCCGCCACCTTAGTAGTAGGATTAAGTGGTTTGGAAAATCAGTGAGGAAGTGAGTGATCTCAGCATTGCACTTTCGTACATTTTATAACGGAAGGAAACCAATTCTACCCATTTCATTTTTGTGAGTCTTGTCTTTTCCACCATAATTTTCTCACAATGCCATTTTATGCTGAATACGTTGAAATATTATTAATACATTTTGTTTTGATTCCTGAGCCTTGTATGGAATGACGTTGCACGTAATGTGGTTACATCTCATGTAGCTGCTTTACATCGCGTGACGATAGCCGTACTATGAGTTCATTTCATTTCCGACTGACCAAATTCTGCAGCCGGCTGTGCGAGCTCAGACTGTGCGAGGTCGGTCACGTGTGTCACACATCAGATTACACGATTCAGATCCTGTCACGATAGCTGCACAATGTAACACTGACTTTCACGCGCACATTCCAAGACGTCTGGTAATGCTGGAACTTGTTTCGTCGGCCATCTTTGATTGCAGGGACGTTAAATCGTATCAAGTGATCTGAGCCTGAAGATAACTCGCCACCAGGGAATTCTTTCATGATTTGTGACTGCATTATTTTTGTAAAAAAAAAAAAAAAAAAAAGTCACAATGTGAAAGCATATCAAAAGCCTCTGCGAGGTTTGACCAACAAACAAACGCACAGCGCTGTCTGGGATTCGAGGGTTGATTATGGGATGGCATGGGGGTGTAATTCTGAACCACATTCTGTTTTAACAGACAAAAATTGGTCTCCTGATGGTAAACGTACTAATACGACAAATTCCAACCTTTTTCATTCATCTTCTTCCGTTTCTTCCGGGGTCGGGATGCTGGGGGGAGCAGCCTAAGCAGTGAGGTCCAGACGTCCCTCTCCCCAGCCACTTCCTCCAGCTCTTCCGGGGGGACGCCAAGGCGTTCCCAGACCAGCCGAGAGACGTAGTCTCTCCAGCGTGTTCTGGGTCGACCCTGGGGTCTCTTCCCGGTTGGACATGCCCGAAACACCACACCGGGGAGGTGTTCGGGAGGCATTCTAATCAGATGCCCGAGCCACCTCAACTGAATCCTCTCAACGCGAAGGAGCAGCGGTTCTACGCCGAGTTCCTCCCGGATGACAGAACTTCTCACCCTATCTCATTCCAACCTTATAAGCAAAATGAGAACTCAAACTTTTCCCATCTTTCAGTCATGAAGTGATGAAGGGCAAGACACCATCTTAGCAAACTTGCATTTTTCTGAGAATTGCTGGCATGATGTACTTTCTTTTATTGTAAGTTTTGCACATACCCTGTATGACGCAGGGTAGGATCCTGGGATATTGTTAAAAAAAATAATAATAATAAATACACGTCTACAGAAAAGACTTTGCTGCCCTCTAGTGACTCAGAAGGAAAAATACAATACCGACCTCCTCTTCATACTTACCATGGTCTCTGTATCTGTGATGGCGGCTGGTGCAAAGATGGTCTGCACCATGAATTTGTGTTTACTTTTCTCATTGGGATCGTAGTCAAAGGGCTGTAGCATAACTGCAATTAAAAAAAAAAAAAAAAAAACACAAAAACAAATAAAATAAGATGACAAATATGTGCATACACCAAAATCGCACTAACAAGTCGGTCGGACAGACGGACAGATGGAACCCCTTTCTATAGCTCCCGCTTGGTGATCTCAGACGAGGAAATTCGAGTGTTACTTGATTAATAAATGATGCCGAAGGTATTTCAGGCTCCCTGTAACTGGACTGCTTCTCCTTTGAGTGAATTCTCAGGCACCTGAAACATTTCTATATAACCAGCCTTTAACATACAGCCTGCGCTGGTTTAAGGGCGTCGTGTGAAGCTGACCTGAGATGTTGATCGAGGCGCCGGGGTCGATGGCGCCGCTGTTGGGCCGTACGCAGTACCGGCGTGGCGCTGTGGTCTTCACTTTGAAACACACTCTCTTGTCTGACGGGTTCGTCAGCTTCAGGTTCGCCGTGACGACATCTGTGAACGGACCTGAGGGGAGAAAATCCGGCATTGAATTGCTCGTTTACGAAGACCCGGTCGGCACCAGTCCGTCAGGACAGTTCGCCTTTAATTATTAATAAATCCTTTAGAATTAGAGACAGTGCTGTGAGATATGATATACATCACGTGACAGTGTTTTTCTCTTAACGTTACGTTCTATCGCTGAACATTACTTTGGATACACCTGCTGCTGTAGGATGCTAGGTGCTGCTATCCTGTCCACAGTTGACCTATTCGCTCACCCAAACTCAATGTACAGGGGCTGCTAAGGTAGCGTTAGCAAGAACGTGGCTATTCGCTACAGATTAGACGCCACCTTTTAAACTCCTCCAACCATCCCAGTCAAATTACAGGTAAACAGGAAATAAAGATCTGTATTACTATTTTTTTTAAATGACTAAATGCATAATTACATATTCTGCAAACCTGACCAGACTCAAACGCTCACACACGCAAGAAAAATGTGCTACAGCTCACGAATTCCCGTCTGTTTACTTTACGTACGACGGTCACAAACATCAAGTCTTTCTAGGACGCATGGTTCCCTTTCAGAGCTTGCACGCAGCCGGGTCCCTTGTGCTTTAACAGCTTGCAATTGAGTGCGACTCACATAATTACTTCCCAACTGTGAAATCTCTATTTCACGCTTATTTGGATCGGTCACTACACTTCGAGAGCTGTTGGAAACGCGGTACTGGTGACAGCCTGACTGTCTTTTCACACCCTCTTCACACTAGTGGATCAACCCCAATGGGGGAAAATGACTGAGAAAATCGGGTTGAATTCCAGTTTGCACTGCAGTAAACACTGTAAGCTTATTCCGTATGTATGTTGGTGTGAATGGAATACAAGATCATTAAACCTGTGATACAGGATTGTCAAAAAAGGCCACAGGGGTCCAGACGCTCCCGCCAAAAAGACCATGTCACAATATGCCAATATAGAACAAGCACAGCAAGTGTGAAAGCCCCAGCATCAGCGCACAGCAAATAAATGTCCGGAAACTTTATATTAAGTTTTGCCTCTGTGACTTTGAAAAGTAGGTCAAGGTCACTCACACGCAGACTCAGTCTAGTACTCATAGTAGTGATCCAGCACACCAAGTTTAAAAGCCCCGGCTTCAGCGCGCGACAAGTAAACGTCCAGAAACTAAAGTGTGATGGACAGACGGACGGAACCCATTCCTATAGCTCCCGAGCCATGCCTTGAATTCAATCTAGAAGCTCCCTCAGAGTGCCAGGGCACTCATTTTAATAACCCATGAGCTCGTTGTACGATACGTCCTAAAGTATGTGGACATTCCCAAATTAGCGTCAAAAACTTGGGGTCAAAGGTAATTGTCTAATTTGAAATATCCATATGCTTTCTTATTCGTTTTAAGGTCTTTTGCCCAAATTTTTTGTGCCTTTGCTCTGACCTTCACCTTTGACCTCACCTTGACATTTGAAAATCAAATCACCTCTGGGACTCGGGTAGGGAAGTGTCCCCACCAAGTGCGGTTAAAATCCATACATGGGTGTTAAGGATTTCGTTCCGAAGCAAACTGACAGACTCACAAACGTCAATGAACGCAATTCTTCCGCCAAAACGCCGCTTTGGCCAGAGGTAATAAGTGTTCCACTGACATCTTTCATTAGCCTAGCAAACTGTCTGGCCACGGTGGAGATTTCCAGTAGATCCCAATGATGTACTTTCTACCTGTATACGACATACAAAGCCGGCGGAAAAAAAAAAAAAACCAACTGTCCAAAATCGTAGGTTGTCACTACTGCAGATATACAATGTTCCCCAAAAGAATTTCGTAACAGAATAAATAACATTAAATGCCAATGTTATTTTGTAATTAGGGACGGGACAGTTCCAGTAGAATCGCACGTCCCATGACGTCAAATTCTACGCCTGACGTTAAACTTGTTGTCTCCAGCGCCAGAACAACAAAGAGTCACGGCAGAGAGGAAACAGTGGTCTGAAGCATTGCTTCCCTTAACGCCTAAGGTGACAACAACGCTACCTGCGATTGTTAAATGATTACTTCAAGTCAGCGTCGAGACTTGACTTGGGCAGTGAAATAATGATATGAACCGTCACCAGACACTTCAACAACAACATGCGAGGCTTCATAGCATTCACTAAAACAGCCTCTTTTCTTTTGATTTCATTTATAATTACATATTCGGACTTACAAAAAAAATGTTTAATAGCATAAGGTACACAGATCGTTAGTGTTTTTAATTGTAAGTAAGTTAAAAATAATAAACAAATAAATAAATAAAAAGCACTAATACCAGGCTGCCTGCGCTGCTTGTACTGACGTTACTAATGTTAACAATAACTGGACTATTTGGTCAATCATGCCAGATTGTTTTAGAGATACAAAATGTTGACTGCTCACAGAACATTGTTTTCATTGTTATCAGCTTAAAAAAAAAAAAAAAAAAAAAAAAAAAAAAAAAGGCTGCCACATTAGTCCCACATGCCCGAGTACAGTCAACGTCTGAGGGGACACTGATGACTAGGAAGTTCTTGAATAAATGCACATCGTAAAAGAATCTGAGCAAATGCCACGCTACCCATATCCTGTCTCGTGACTAACCTAGCACTAGTTTTCGACAAATCCTTCAGGCGAAAAGGGTCAGGGTTAGGGTTAGGTAAAGAGCAGCGAGGAAGATAAGCCGTCTCATAAAGGATTGCAGTGAGTCAGCATTCTATAGTGAGTCATTAAGAGTTAGTCATTAACCCTACACACTTGAAAACATATGGTAATAGGTTAAAAAAAAAAAAAATCTGTTGGTCGGGGCGCGTTCTGGGGTGCTTTCCATTTATGTGTTCAGTTGGGCTGCGGTCAGGGCTCTGTGCTAACCATAAACCATGTCTTCATGGAGCTTGCCTTGTATACAGGGCTATTGTTATGCTTGAACAGGTTTGGATCTCGTAGTTCTTACCAACCCTTTTCCTGGAGATCTCCAGTACCTTTCTGCAGGTTTTACCTCCAACCAAAACCTCACACCTCTTAGAGTCAAACTAGAACTTCTTAAGGCAATGATTAGGTGGTCTGGTGGGAATAATTACACCTGCAGCTACAGTTTTTAGGAAGGAAGATCTCAGGGGTCGGTGTTGGTACCCCTTTGGTGTTTTAAACACTTGAGTTTCTGACATTTTAGGAAGGGAACCCTTGTGAACCTTCACATGGATGTGAAGGTTATGTGTACACAAACCTTTGGCCCTATGGTGTCATTGTGTTTGATGGTGTGTTTGATTTGCCATGATGTCTCACTTTAGGAAAATAAGTCGACCTGTATTTAATCCAACACTGCATGACAAGGCCAGCACTTTTTCATTTGGCCATCTTCCTCTAAAGCAACTAATAAAAATAGTTAATGATACTCAGACTCGGACTGTAATGCTGCTGATCTGCTGTTTACTTACTGCTGAAAAAGCCCCATCGTTTGCTTTACAGTTGGCTGTGGTGAAGGAGAGTGTTTCACTGTTGACATTCCGACAGTCTAGCGCTGTGCGAGACGAGCAACTCCAGAATGTGCTTTGGTTTTGCTCTAGATGGCACCTGTCGTCACACCATGGCACGAAGATAAGTGAAAGTGACAGCAAAAACAAAACACTGGCATCCTTTCTCTACAAAATGCAGGCGGATACCAAGCGGGATGTTTTAAAAGTTATGACTCCTAATAAAACATGGGCAACCAGATCTCCCTCAAAATGCGTGAGAAGTCTTTTAAAGGGGGTGGGGGGTCACCTTCACCTGTTCATAACTTACAAAATGCAGTTCACTGGCGATCCATAACGGACAGTATACAAAACTTGATCTTATATTTACACACACACACACACACACACACACACACACACACACACACAAGATATATACATCTTTTTTTTCCCATTACATATTTTTACATAACGAGATGTTTGTAATATATTTTTGGAAGGGGTCTCCAGGGGTAGCACCATGTTACAGTTTCTCTGTATATGCATGTAGAATTGCCTAGTTTCATGCTATTCAGAAGCTTAGTAGCTTATATCTGATTTGTTAGTTTAATATCTGTATACTGTTATTATTGCCATTAACTTGCCTTATATGAACTGTGGGACTCACGTCTTATTCTCACGATATTAAACTGACACATGCAAATTATTGAACTGATTTTAGCAGAATGCAACTTGGAAAATGTACGAAAAAACCACCAAATAATGAAAACATACATATGTTCCAGAACAGGAGAATTTGGAAGGCATGACTTTCATTTCACTTTAAGTAAAAGAGAGCGAAACAAGCACAGACTGGTGAAGGTCCAGCTGATGTAACCAAACGATTATTAGTACTGATGAATAAATGCATGTACATGTTGTTTTTTAATAAATAAAAAAAATTGTTAGTATTTGCAATAGAGCATATTGTTAAACAGAGAGTTCTAGAAAAATAGATGAACTTTAAGTTAACACTCTACTAACTCAAGCCATCACTAGCTGTTAGAAAGTTGTGACCACATCAGTATCTACATCTGCGGTCTGATGCCACATTTATCCCCTCATATTTAGTAATACACTGCTGTAATATATAATAAATTCTCATCCTCTTTCGTTCTCGGAGTCGGCCAGGAAGTGCTTGAAATGGTGATCACATAACAGGATGTGCAGCATGTTGTTCATACCTCTTTGTGGCATTAGACTGACCCACAATATCGATTTCAGTTTCCTTGTAAAGGGTCAGAGGTTTCCAGGTGAAGTTTAATGAAGCAGCCAACAATTCGTTATGGAAAGCTTCAGTTTAATAAAATTGACGGTCTTCTCTTCCCACCGAAGGGATCGATTTTTGTACGTACTCACAATTCTACTTTTCTTTTCTACACATTTCTACTGAGCGCCATGCTCGCAGGCTGATGACTCTGGACCGAGCATGACTCGTATTAGCATATTAGCCAACATCAGGTGAAACGATCAGATTGAAGTTAAGGTTGTTTTAAAAACACTGAGTGGAACGTCTGATCACTTCCTCGGCTTACTTTGGGTCTTGTCCAATCTGGTGTTAGATTGGTCAGTGGTAGGTGAAAACCAGTCCACCCTATCGGAGTTGTATTCGTTCGAGCTGATCTGCTGACAGTTTGATCAGTTTGATATTTCAGCTTGTGCATCATGATGTCATAGTCTGGCTCTGACATCACACCGTGCATTCATGCAGAGGCAAACTTGCAACAAGACGGCATCCTGGAAGAACAGGTCGTCGTCTAAAGCGTGCTTTCGTTTCACAAAGAAAGATGAGAACAGTGCTAGCTGCGACGTCTGTAACCTGATCAGGTCAAGTGAGAGTGGAAACATAAGCCGTATGCTGAACCATCTTTGTGGAGCGTTGAGGATTATGAGGCAGACATTTCGACATCATAAAACAGCTGCAGTGATGCTGAAAAGGGAATTTATAAGGAACTGGACTGGTTCCTAACAATCCCTACCCCTATGTTTGGGGCAGTTGGCTCGACTCAGGGCTGACTCACTGTCTTACCACAACAGAACCAAGCCGGAGGTTCCTTGGAGGCTGACGGAGCAACCCCGCTCTCGTGCTTCTGCTCCATTTCCCAAACAATTCACGCTGCCGACTAAATAATACCCATGTGAAAAGCAGCCCGAAAGCCTAAACCTGGACCAAGCAAAAATAAATAAATAAAAATTATATATATATATAATATTAGGGGTGCCGGTAAAAAAAAAAAAAAATCTTATTTATTAGCATTCTGAATCGATCCAAATTTTCAAGAATCGATTTTTTGGAGCATTTCTAAGCTTACTCACAGCGCGTACCGTTTCTCCAGACGTTTCGCCGTCTTCGCTGAAGGCAAATGCTTGAACTTCAGATTTTACGGGTAAGAAGGAGCTTGACATGACATATGCAGTGTGCAAAATAAAAGTCAAGTATTTCGGGAACACTTCAAATCCC
>JAQMYF010000008.1:4935299-4947211 GCA_030014195.1 Neosilurus mollespiculum
TGGCGCCCATCTCAGCTGACTCTGGGCGAGGGCGGGGTACACCCTGGACAGCTCGCCAGGCCATCGCAGGGCCAACATTATGAACAGTTACGGTAAATAATATAATATTGACTTGGCACACTATAACCTATGTGGGAACAGTGCAATCTGATTGGTCAACTATCACCAGATTAAAAACATTATTCGGAGTGCATAACACTTGAATCGAAAGGACAAACACTCAGTTTGACAAGGTGCAGGTGGCGCCATCATAGTCATGTTTTAAACATAGAAATAAACCATAAGCCGCATTATAATGGCTAAACGACTGACTGGGTCCATTCATCTCCAAAACAGCAGGTCATGTCAGGTGTTCCTGGTATGCTGTGCTAAGTACCTACCAAACCTGGTCCAGGAAAGGACAACCAGTAAACAGGCAGGAGGGTGGTCCCATAGAAGAGCTACCGTACCACAAGCTGTTGTAACTGTTAATGCTAGCGATAACAGGAAAGTATCTGAACACACAGCGGACTGCTGCGTATGGAGCTGCCTACCTGCACACCACTGAGATGGTGTTAATGTTATGGCTGATCGGGGTAATACATGATGTATGACGTGTTTTTTCACCTTCAGGGTTTGCCTGGTCACCTCAACTGCATGTTTCATATTGGGTACCTTTTTAAAAAGTGGCTTTATTAGAGAATAGCTTGTGATAACAGCCTGTTGGTTTCATTTCCCTTTAATGAAATTCACGTTCCGGTCGTTCAGGCTTGCTCAACCGTTCCGTCATGAGATGAGGTGGATTCACAGTTCCAACCCAGTTTCGAATCAGGCACCGAGGTCTGTTTGCTAAATGGATTCCTGATTAAATTGCGCCTCCATTTGTAAATGTGATCTTTCAGAGAAGTCCGTGCTGTGCCACTCAGTTACCGAGTTCAACAAGACACCCTCCGCGCTCGTGTGCTGGTTACTCGTGTTACATTACCTATATGATATATACATATATTATATATAATGTGGACTAAACGCCCATGTGAGTGCAATCACGGCGAGATAAGATGCCACCAATCAGATTTCACATAATCTAATGCACTTTGACCAAATGTGCATTAGATTAAAGAAATATGTGAAATCTGATTGGTGGATCGCATGTAAATATGCAAATCGCGTCATTACATTTCCTTACTATCCTTGTATGTCTTGGGTGTGTTTACACGTTCATTTTAAAATAGAATACAAGATATTAACCATGTATGAAACGATCTATATACCCCTAGCCTACTCAAATCGGTAAACGAGAAGCTGTAACTGCATTCACTGGATATTCGGGCTCACAGGAGGACGATGGTGCAAATCTACTCTGTGTTAGGAAGCCTCAGTGTGTCCTCTTTCTGTGCAGTGGCTTCACCATCTTCTCCACTTTTCACTCTCCCAGTACCAGTCTCCCAGGCCTCCCTGTCTCTATAAATAACACCGAGGGGGAGAGGAAGAATGAGGGGGAGAGGGAGAGAGAGAGAGAGAGAGAGAGTGGGACAGACAGCGATAAGAGAAATGGAGAGAACAACAAGAGACAACGAACACAGGGGGAGAGGAACATCGTGAGAAAGAAAACCAATAAATGGAGATACGTGGGGGGGGGGACGACGACACGCAATGCTAACAAAAATGCACAAAGAAGAATTGATAGCAATATTAGAGATAGAAGGAAAGAGAGCGGATGATTAAGAGAAAGAAAGAGTGCAGTCCTGTTGCTGCGCTGCTGTTTTTAGCTCCGTGGATATGATCACTCGGGCCTGCTCTGGCCTTTCCATAGCTTGAGAAAATCACGGTAACAGGAGCTAAATGAAGGATTCGGGAGTGATGGATCGTGGGAGATCTCTGTGCTGGGTGACACAGGGACACTTGAGTCGACCTGCACCTGCAGGCACGGTTTACTGTCAGATCATGTAACTAATACTGGGAAAAACACAACAGTACAGCTCGGGATGGGCAGGGTTAGTTAATGTGTGACCGGCGAGATTAAATGCTTCAAGTGGTATTTTTAATGATGCCGTGGCGTTGGTGGCGTGGGATGGGGCGGGGCGGCAGGGTCAGTCAAGTGCGTCATTAAAAAGCTTCATTCATTCTTTTCCTGGATGAAATCAAAGCACGGACGATGATGACGACACTTTTTGGAAGTCGTGTTTTACTCCAGGCACCAGTGCCAGACCTGTATAACAACATCCTAACCTAATTCAGAGGAAACAGAGCTCGCTACAGGCTACAAAGCACTGGGATGTTGGGCAACATGCTGGTTATAGGAGAATGAGAGATAGGGAGACAGCCAGCGTGTCAGGGACATCCAGCAAACACTCCTCAAGATAAGGTATCTCTTGGGACCCGATAAAACTGATCTCCTGACCTTCTTTTAATCACAAATCATACACTGTCTGCTCGCTTACATCAGCGTGACCGACTTAATTCATTCTGTTTTCAAACAAAAACAATTCCAGGTTGTTGCTTAAATCAGATTTTATTCCATCAAGAGATCAGATAAGAAATTTTAGGTAGGCTTGTTTTTTCAGACTCGTCACAGTGCAGCGCAAGCTGGAAAACCCTGGGCTGGATAAAGGTTTACTGGTGCGCTCTCTAACAGCAGGGACATCTCAGGCTTCATTATGTTTGACATAACAGCCATCACAGTTCTCAAGGTTTTGTCGCAGACAGCAGTGGAGTATGCCAGATTTGCCGCTGGAACACATACTGCAGCCAGACAAGGTCTACCCAAATGTCTGGGTATCAACGTATAGTCTATACTGCCTTACCCTGACATGCCTTTAGGATATTTACAAGAACGCTGCAGATGTTGCTGCAAAACCATGACAGGAAAATCATTACGGACATGATTGAGTTGCATGCACGAAAATATCTCTATAACCGGATTTCAGCTTGTATACAAACATCTGAATGGATCTACTGGGTCGGATTTCATATGCGAGCTAAAACCAGGAGAAATAAAATATCAAATATGAGGTATCTGTCATCCCTCAAGTGGAGAACAGGCACGTGTATTAATGTGAGGCATTAACAACGATCCGACCGTTAGTGTTGGGACGAACGAGCCAAAGCTAGAGCAATTTATCTATTACAGCCATTTCCATATTTATCAAATACAAATACTGTGCCTTGAGTTGCTATTTTTTGTAAATATTTATCATATTTTTTGCATAGTGTCATCAGAAAACAAAGGGGCCGGTGGCGTACCGGTTAGGGTGCCGGGCTCACGATCGAGAGATCATGGGTTCGACTCCCTGTTGGACCCCCACCATCCTAAGACCCCTGGGCAAGGTTTTAACCACAAGCGTGCCTCTGTCCACCCAGCAGTATAAATGGGTACCAGTAAAAATACTGCGATGGACTAGTGTCCCTTCCAGGAGGATTTGAACTCCTAGTCGCTTCACCGGGGAAACCGGGGATGAGCACCAGCCTGATGAGCCACTAGGCTCGGGTGTAAAAGCCCAACAGACTCTTACCTTACATCAGAAAACAACAAAAACTTACTTCTTACTTGGTCTTACACTGCCGATTCCAAAAAAAAAAAAACGACTAACTGTTCATATAACTGACAGTTAGATCGAAATCTATTTACAAGCATTCCTACTTTGGAATTATCAGGCTTGTAATCATTTTAATAATGATGTTTCTTGATCAGTGACACACCCTACTGGGATTGGTTCAAAGAGAAGTCACCTGACTACTACAATGCAATCTCATTGGCTTGAGTGTTTACACTGTCCTTAGTGTCATTCAAGCATTAAACCCCACTATATTAATCAACCAGATGTGTCTGCATCTTGAATAATATGAAACAAGGTACATGAGGCATGTTTATAACTTTTAGGTTTGAGACTCATCAGTGATGTTAAACTACAGGTTTTACAGGTAGATATTGTGTGTATTTGTTTGATTTGGGAGGTTTCTCCCCCCAACCAGACTGCAGATCCTGCATAATTTAAAGCCACTCTGTCTCTATAATCTGCTGAATGAAGGATAAACGAGAAGTGAACTGTAAAGATGTTGATGATGATGATGATGCAGAATTGATCTGGACATTGCACACACCCTGCTTCCATGCTAAAGTCATCCAGCTAAAGTCTCATTTGGCTGAAGAACCCCGCCCTCTTCAGAGACTCTGGTTATACTTAACAATTAACATTATAATTAAAATAAACAACAACAACAACAACAACAAAAGAACGCAGTGGACAAAACCAACAGGGCTGATTCTGAAAAAACAAAAAGACTTAAGTTGAACCTGGAACAGTCTTCTGGTCGTGCACCAGAGCATCAAATATTCATCAAGCTATCCGAAAACCTACCATTTAAACCCCGAGAGACAAAACTAATTAATTAAACACACACATAAATGTGTCATTATTCACATTTTTAATTGTATGTGAAGTGTACAACTGTGGGGTTTTTTTTTTACAGTCGGCTAAGTTACGCCAAAGACTTAGCCTACATCAGCACCTGCTAGTTAGCTAGCAACATCCACGTCGTCCGTGTAACCCTATCCACACTGACTAGCTCATGCTAACGCTAGCGTCAAGTGTTAGCTCATCAATTCAGTGACGAAAAAAATAAGCCGGGCACTGAAATAACCGGTGTATTAAAACCTAAAACAACCAAAAGTCTAATTAGGTATCAAACAAAGTCAGTGTGAAACCAAAACAAACCATTATTTTCATCGTGGTTGCGGTATTCCGTAAGGTACAAGGTGAGCTATCCGCTGAAGCTAGCCGAGCTGAGGTGAGTGCTGGGCCGCATAGCGACGTCACTCGAGTCCGGGGATCCGCAGTTGCCCAAGATCCCCTGCCTCAAACATGGCGGCGGATGCAGGCGGTGGGAGTGTGAAATCCGCTGTTTACTTCCTTAAAAAAATACACTCTCCCGATCGGGTGTCAGCTGTGGGTCAGAACCGCATCTGCCTTACCTTTGAATTTGAGATCAATCGGAGGATCGAGGAGGAGGATCTGCTCCAACTTGGACATGTTTGCTGGAAGATTCGCTGCGCCGGATCACCGTTTCCAGAGAACCACCGAGCGCGAGCGCGGAGAAATCCAAGCCCTCACCACTGACACACACACACGGGAGCGCGCACGCAGATCCCACACACCAGAACACGCACGGTGACTCTGCTGTCAATTAAACCCCCTCCCAGTTAAACAAACTCTGTACATCTGTTGGATCTTTGTTAAATCCATTATAATAATAATTAGTATATTTGTAAATACATGAAAATTTCACTATATCATGGTTGTGTGTGTGTGTGTGTATGCATGTGTCACTCACTCATTTTCCAATCCGCTTCATCCTATTAGGGTCGCAGGGAGGCTGGAGCTTATCTCAGCAGACACTGGGCGAAGGCGGGGTACACCCTGAACAGCTCTCCAGACCATCACAGGGCCATCGTACACGCAACCATTCACACTCACGTCCACACCTAGTGGCAAATTGGAACCGTTAGCCTAATGTGGGCCGTGGGAGGAAACCGGAGTACCTGGAGGAAACCCACGCAAACACAGGGAGAACAAATTCCACACAGGATTGCCCGAGCCCGGGACTCGAACCCAGGACCTTCTTGCCGTGAGGACGTGTTGTGTGTGTGTGGGTCAGTCTGTGATCGACTAGCATTTATTAGATTCCAGTTATTTAGAGGCACTTGAATAATGGTGGGCTGAGGTTTACACCACTGTAACCAAATTTGAATGTGGTGGACCTTCTGGCTATTCTCCACAGCACTGCTGAATCTAAAGTTTGCTTTCTGTTCTGTTATATTATTTAAAAAAAATTACAATGATATCAACACATGCCTCATGATCATAATATATCCTGATCGTGAGCATCTTTGTTCATTCAGTGTGCATGTCTTTGGACTACTGGAGGAAACCAGAGCACTTGAAGGAAACCCACATGAGCACAGGCAGAACATGCAAACGGCCAAGCCAACATCTCAAACATAGCGCCTTCTTGCTCTGAGGCAGACGTGCTAACCACTACTTCACCATGAGCAGCTTTGTGATTTTCATTATTATTCATTCATTATTTGTGTGTTTGTTTACACTAAAAGCAGTTTCTGCCTGCAAAAGCACTCTTTTTCACCAGTAACCCACACGAGCATGGGGAGAACAGCCTGGCACTCGAACCCAGGACCTTCTTGCTGTGAGGCAGACGTGCTAACCATTACACACACACATACATAAAAATATATATAAATATTGTTGAGATTTTGACAGTATTCTTTACAAGCAATGCAAATTAGAACATTTGAATATATTATTCATGGAGCTTTTAAGATATATATTTGTATAAGTCTTCTTCCCCTTTCATAATCTGAATGATGTCAAGTCTGCCTCTTCTGTCATTTTGACGATCCTGATGATAATACCGATGTGGCAAAAAGACAAACTGTCCCTCAGGTCAAATTTAAAAGGGGTTTTGATGTGAACAGATGGTGCATGTTTTTTCCCCCTTTGATACAAAGAACACATTGCAGTGTAGCTTTGATCATATCGGTCTTGGTCAGCATCCAGCCTTTCTGCATAGAAGGCAGTTAATGGGCCGTGACCCGAGAGCCGTCTCAGCACTACCACATTGATTTCACTCCTGAATAACAAAGCACGGAACCTTTCTAAGGGGATTTCTGTCATGTATTTTTTAATACCTGCATAGCTGGTCAGTTTGAAGTCTTAGTCTGTCACATAGTCTATTTCTGAGACTTAGCTTCTTCATTTAAAATCAACAAACATACATTATGTACAGAACCAATCAAATTTTTAGACAGACCTGCTGATCATTAATTTTTAAATTACTATGGTCACTGGGAGACTGGAGCCTATCTCAGATTACTCTGGGTGAAGGCGGGGTACACCCAGAACAGTGTGCCAGTCCATCACAGGGTCATGACACACACACAAACCCATTCACATTCACAGCTAGTGGCAGTTAGTCTAATAAAAATGTCTTCGGACTGTTGGAGAAAACCGGAGTACCCAGAGGAAACCCACACAAGCACAGGAAAAACATACTGCCTTCACACAGAAACACCCTCACCAAGCCCGAGACTTGACCCCAGGACCTTCTTGCTGTGAGGCAGATGTGCTAACCACTACGTCAACATTATGAGCTATGTCACTACTGAGAAAAAAAGCAGAAGCGGGCATGACTCATGCTATGCTTACAGTTAACGCCAGTTCTGTTCATTGTAGATTTGTTTTACAAAAAGCAACCATTTGGAATATAAATATTTCATAGGAACATATTTTCTATGTCCAGCATTTAGATGATCTTTTTTTCCCCACAAAACATAATATTATTGGCCTTCTGCAAGGAACAGGCCTCCAGTCCTGGATGTCACCTGATGCCAGTGATTGGGAAAGGGAGGACTGTAACTGGTCTGATGAACCTGGAAGTGCAGAAAGCCAGCGATACTCCCTTCAGGACTTTTCGCTCATGGTTAGCATGCTGACAGGAGTCATTCTAGATTTATTCTAAGAAAAGCTTTTTTTAGCTGACACTTAACATCCTAAAAAAGTAAAATTTAAAAAAGCTAACAATACATTCATCAAAACAAAAATTGAAGCTTATGAATTTTAGGAACATTTTTAATAGGAACGATGCCTGTGATAAATAAAGCTTTTGCAAATAAAATATTTGAATGGTTTTAATTTTTAATCTGCAGTGAAATGTCTCCACCTAGTGAGACAGATAAGGGGAAACTAGCCAGCCAGGAGCAACATACTAATAAAAATACTATGTACAAGGCTGTGTTGTTTTTATCTATAAAAATAGACCACAGGGGTCCAGACGCTCCCCCCGAAAGGACCATGTCATAATATGCCATAGAACAAACAGAGCAAGTTTGAAAGCCCCAGCTTCAGCGTGCAGCAAGTAAATGTCCGGAAACCTAATATACAGTTTTGCCTCTGTGACCTTCAAAAGTAGGTCAAGGTCATTCACACACAAACACAGCCTAGCACTCATAGTAGTGATCCAGCACACCAAGTTTGAAAGCCCCAGCTTCAGCACGCAGCAAGTAAATGTAAAAAAATCTAAATGATGACTGTCAGTCGTATCGGAAGTTTTATCTGTCATATTAGCAACTGTTAGGAAGTGCCTTAGAAGAAGACTTTCTAAAAGTACGCAGTCAAAGGATTGAGAATGTGCAAACAATTTTGTGGATGACAATTTCAATGTAAACTTTTCCTTAGATATCATTGCATAACATATTAATTACCATCGCCATCATCATCGGGGCAGCACGGTGGCGTAGCGGTTAGAACGTCTGCCTCACAGCAAGAAGGTCCTGGCTTCGAGTCCCAGCCTTGGGCGTCTCTGTGTGCAGTTTGCATGTTCTTCCTGTGCTTGCGTGAGTTTCCTCTGGGTACTTGGGTTTTCTCCCACAGTCCAAAGACATACACATTATGCTAACTGGCTGTCCCTGAGTGTGGGTGTGAATGGTTGTGTGTGTTTGCCCTGCAACACTGCACCTTCGCCCAGTGTTGGCTGAGATAGGCGCCAGCCTCCCTGCAACCCTTGTAGGATTAAGAGGTTCGGCAAAAGAGTGAGTGAATCATCATCATCATCAACATCTGGATGTATTTGGGTGTCATGTCATGTCTTTAAAGGGGCGGTGTCATGGTTTATGTAGAAAATATTGTAAATATCACAAATGGTGGTAACAAACAAGACCTAATCATTCATATAGATGGAAAATTTGATTTACGAAGGATATTAGACAAATTAGGTTCATAAGTTAAATATCCTACGAGTTTGCAATGTGATCTTAATTTCTGAAAACTGTCCAGCTCAACAAGATTTTAGAAAGTCCATGCTGCAGTCCGTTTCCGTTGGCACCATACTGGGCTCAAAAACTCTGGACTCCTTTTGTTTTGCAAGCTAAAAAGTTTGATGAACATTCATGGCATACTGAGATGACTCTCTGGGAACTAAATATGGGTAAAAATCATGATACAACTCCTTTAAGACTCACCAAACTGAAGTATCAGACAAAAAAAATGGTCAAAAATTTCTTTAAACTAGCTTTATTAGTCATTGTGTTTATTAGGTATGTATGGGAGGTATGTTTTCTAATAAAAAAAAAAATTAAAAAATTAAAAAACCACCAATTCTGGGCCATTTGTTAGGATTTTACCTCAACTTCTAATTTCCTGTTGAAAGATAAGTTTGATACACAACCACAGTCACATTTAGTTACAAAGTGCTTGTTTTTGTTTGAAAGTCTGTGGTGGTTTGCACAACAAAACCTGGCGTTGAAGATGCTACACACAAAAACACACATAATTAGGAGTTCTGACCATTCAGAAAGTGCAAGCTGAGGTGTCTCTTAAAAGGGTAGTACCACGCAAACGTCTTGTCACACAGAGAGCAGTGAAACGGTCTTTCTCCAGTATGGACGCGCTGATGGGCCCTTAAATTGGAGCCATGGGCAAAGGCTCTCCCACAATGGCGACAAATGAAAGGCTTGCTGCCACTGTGTGCCCTCTCGTGGGTGACGAGGTTCCCCCTGAGGGAGAAGCGCTTCCCACACACGGAGCAACCATACGGCTTCTCGCCTGTATGAATGCGCTGGTGTCTCTTCAGGTCAGTACCACTCTGGAAACTCTTAGGGCAAAAAGAGCAGGAGAACAGCTTATGGCGCGCATCAGCTATTGGCAGACCTTTCGCCTTTGTCAGCATCTCGGACACCGTGGAGTTCTGACTAAGTGCCGCGGCTTGAATCACGTTCTGGAGATTTCTTCCTCCTGCCTGTTTTGCTTCAGGCTCAACTGTATACTGAATCTCACCAGTTGCACTGAGATGAAATGCAGGGTGTGCAGACTGGGAGGTATGCGTAGCCTGTTGTAGCATGGACGAGCAACCTGGGCCTCCACCACTTACAGGAAAGTTCACGGAGGTCAAAGACGGCCATGATAAAGCCTCGCTGTCCATCATTCCACACGGTGCCAATTCATTTGCTGTCTTTGTTAAAGGCTCCTCATTCTCCTCAGTCTTTAGAAGCATCCCATTAGGGTTCCCATCATTGCTAAGATGCCCATTTATATGATTAAAGCCTGTCTCGTATTCGTAGTTTGATCCTTCTTCAGAGAGATGTTTGTTAGGGAAATGTGCTGGATAATGAGATTGTGGCCAAAGCTCTTCCGCAGCACCAAAGTGATTACTGTTCTCTCCTAAAAAATAAATAAATAAATAAATACATACATACATACATACATGTGAGGTCAGATTACTATACAGTTAACAATATGAAAATTAGCCAACACGCTAGATAGGATTTTATGTTATATTAACGTATGTGAATAAACAGGCGATTCTGACAGGATTTTTAAAAAGTTATGTTCTTCGTTGCTACAAATAAGCTAATTTGAGCTAAACTGACAGGATTTCTGTGATTTTGATATAAAATTCGATAACATTCATGTTCTCTACTGCTACAGGTTAGCTAATTTAAGCAAGTCTGACAGGATTTTTGAGATTTCAAAATTAAAAATAAAATTTCAAGAGCATTCTTATTCTACCAACATCCAGGTAGCTAATTTGAGCTAGTCTGACAGGATATCTAAGATTTTTATATAAAACTTCAAAGCAATAATGCTCTTCACTGCAATTAATTAGCTCATTTGAGCTAACCTGACAAGATTTTTGAAATTTTGAGATGAAATTCAAGAGCTTTCCAATTCTAATCTGACAGGATTTCTCACATTTTTTAAACATATAAAAAGCAATCATGTTCTTTACTGCTACAGCTAGCCAGTTAGCTAAAATTAGCCAACCTGGCAGGATTTCAACTAGCCAGTTAGCTAGCATGCACTTGTGTGTGCCCTGATTTCTGGAAGGGGCTTTTGAAAAAATAAATAGTTGCATACTTTACACTGTTTATTTGTGTTATTTCACATAACTGTCACAACTGCACAGTAGTGGAGAAAAAGCAAACTAGGAATTCAACAGAAGTGTACAGTTTTTGTTCTAGATACTCTGTTGGCAACACTTTCCTAAACTTTCATGAAACCAAGACTTATGCTACAGGCTGTCATCTGAACAAGAATTCAACTTAATTACTTGCAATAATCACACAAAATTAAGTAAAATTATCAGTGTACGCATACATATTTGAATGTCATGTACGTGTATACTGTTTTCAGTGATCCCCTGGGAGGGTCTACATACCTGCTGTATGGCTTTCTGGGTTTGTGCATTGTTTAGGGTCAGCTTGAAAGACCTCTGAGAAACCCTCGGGTGTGGATGCAGATGGACTTCCTCCTTCTACCTTTATAGCCGCAGTACCGAGACCACTAACGTCGGCTGTGGTGTCAGTCGTCAATGAGTCCATAAGGATTTGAGACTCCTTCAGTGGAACTCTGTTTTCAGATGGGGAAAACATACTCATCTGTTTCCGCTTACTCCCAGAGTTTGGAGGAGAATTGCTGGTTCTCTGAGCATCATTCTCCGGCAAGTTCTTCACTGGTGCTGAAGTATTTGTTTTCTTATCCCTTTCTTCATTCTGAAAATCAGGTGCTGTGCTGAGATCATCAACTCTGCTATCTACAAACAGAAATAAAGTAATAAGAATTTAATGTGGGGAATAAAGGAAATTGTTAGGTAGTGGAAACTGACTGACATGTCAATGTAAGGCTTTAAAACTTTAAAAGGACGGCTTAGAAAAGTCAAACTCATTACAATAGAAATCTCAAGAGCCAAGTCCATCAGGGTGGATCAGTGTTGGCAACAAAATTTGGCACCTTTAGCAACTTTTTTTTAATGGCAAAGACTACGTTTTATTCAACTCTCCAAGGGCCTCATGTACAAAGACTTGCGTGGAATTCCTACTGAAAAATGGCGTACGCTTAAATCCAGAAAACGTTGTACGCACAAAA
>JAQMYF010000008.1:5004470-5016906 GCA_030014195.1 Neosilurus mollespiculum
AAATTGCTGGACCCAGAGTTCACCAAAGAGCCAGTCATGTATGAAAGTGAAACATCATGGTTTAAGGTCACCTCCAGAACAGAGGGATCACAAAGCTATGTAAGATGGGTGGGAACATTACCAAACACAAATATCAACAGATTATTGCTTCCTGTCATGTTCCAAACCTACAGGTGACTCAGATTTCTCACCATAGGATTGATAACACACTGTTTTCTGACCATTTGATGAACGAGCTGCCCTGTAAAATTGCTAACTTATGTATAAAAAATGGGTTACAAGTGTCTTGGGCCTCAAGAATTTTCAGTAACACAAATTTTATTATTTGTAATTTGAACATCTTGAAAGTCTCTGATTCTTTTAATATGAAAATTATTCATCATGACAAGCACCTGGGAGTCTGGTACCATCACGGCCATGTTTGCAGAGGAATT
This sequence comes from Neosilurus mollespiculum, assembly GCA_030014195.1. Classification (NCBI taxonomy): domain Eukaryota; kingdom Metazoa; phylum Chordata; class Actinopteri; order Siluriformes; family Plotosidae; genus Neosilurus; species Neosilurus mollespiculum. The sequence goes on from JAQMYF010000008.1 coordinate 5,004,905, forward strand.
TTTCAATATGATGTTATATTGGCTACAATATTATATATTTAGTTATAAACAAGGCCATTTGATTATTTTTCTGTAATAAATGTAGTCTTGAAAGTGAAATTAAGTTTTTGCAACAAGACTTTTGTCCAGGCAAAAACATATTATTCAGTACCACCAGAGGGTTGTTTTAAGTCATAGTTGATGGAATTCGTTAATTGGTTGGTGAGATACAGGCTTTTATACATGAATGTCCACATGTGTGACAAGACTTTTGTCAATGACTGTACATGCCTTGAACTGTTAAAATATATACAGTACATATATTTTTTTTATATATAATTAAATCCTAGTTTAATCAACATACACTTATAATCTGGCAGATAAATTACATTTAGTGCAGTTAAAAACCTTGCTTTGTTTATATCGCCAAAAGTGATGAATGTACAGAAAGAAGCCTTTGAAAAGCAATTAAATCATTGATGAGAACAAATAAAATCTTGGGAGAAACGTCTATTCACTATGCAGTTCTATGCACTGTGCAGGTCCAAATGAAATGTGGATGTATCAGCTACAAAAATAATTGTAATGCAAGGCACTATGATGGAACATGCCCATTGGATGTGAATGTTTGAGCATGGTTCCTGTGACAGTCCGGCTTTCGGGCCATGGTGTTATCCTGCCTCGCACCCAGTCTTCCTCAAATATTCTCCGGATCCACCATTACCCTGACTGGGATAAAGCAGCTACTGATGATCAATAAATGAATGAACAGTTTGAAAACAAGCACATGAAAGAAGCCAAAAACTAGCCATGACTCACCCAAAGAAATGACTGTTCTTTGAAGAAGGTAGTTTATGGCATGTGGGACGGTTGTATCAGAGAAGTTAGCAAGAATAAGGGCTTGGAGGCTACAAAGAAGCTAAAAGCAAAAACAAAGGCTGGGCATACAAGGTACTAAAGAAAATGTATAGCACTTTCAGAATTAGTGTCATTAGTGTTTTTTTTTTTTTACAGGTAAAGGGCATACCTATGATCAAGTTAGTGTATAAAGAATGGGGTCATGAACTTATCAACAGGTATTGTCTTGCATGCATGCCCATGGCCAAGTCTACAGCCACTAGGTGCCAGTGTCGCACGGTGAGGCGTGATGGGAGGCCAAGGGGGGAGATTAAGAAAATGTTTCTTTTTTGCCATTTGTTTTACATGTTTTTACTTTGCTCTACTTTGCTTTGACATTTAATGCCGCAGGTGATTCATTGGTAAAAAGGTGCTTGAGTGTAAACTGGTTTGGCTGGTCCAGGTTGATAGGGAGATCCAGATCTCCCTATCAACTACTGCCAAGACAAACATGAACAATCACACAAATATGAAATAGCATTAAAGTTAAGCTATAAAACATTTTCCCATGATACACATTCATATAGGCCAACCTACACCTTATTATTATTATGATCATCATCATCATTATTATTATTATTATTATTATTATTATTATTATTATTATTATTATATATGAGTTCCTGAACGCTTTTACACACACCAACAAAAAAAAAATAAAAATAAACAAACCACTTCAGGAACCATTTTACTGTTGTGCAGAATAACTACTTTGATCTATATGTCGCTCTGCCCTAAACCTTTATAGAACTACATGAAAACCCACCTGTGTTAGTCATGTGGCAAACACTTCCGGTTACTCAATGGAGGAGTTCAGTGTGGAAAGTAGGCGTGGCGTGCGACGCACGCGAGCAAACAGGTGCGCGCGTACCGCTTCACCTGTGTGGTAGAGAAAGTGCGAGCGTGTCGGGGGTGATATGAAGCTAGGTGTCGGTGTAGGAGTGTTTACTGCGGCTTGTATTCGCTGAGGTGATTAAAGTATAAATGGAAATGTTATGTTAGTTTTGAAGAATTTGTTTGTGTGGCGGTTGAGGACGGTTTCTTTTCTCTTTTCTCTTTTCTTCTGTGAAACGTGCTCAGGTTTTATGGCGAACAGGAGAACTGTGGGGGGCTAGAGGGAGGTTTGCTATAAACACAATGACTTGGGCTAATCCAGAGGTGCCATATTTTCTGGAAGACGAAGAAAAAAAAACCTTGCGTGAAATAATAACAAACAGAAATATTTTTTTAGAAATTTAAAGCTGCTGATTTGGAAAAAAAAAATATTATTATTATTAATATAAGTTGGACCAATTCACGAAATGAAGAAAATGGGAAACCCAGCCTGCTTAGTCCTAATACTGACAACAACCATAGGTGAGTACAGCTAATAAAACCCAGCTAGTGATAAATTTATAGTTCTCTACAGGTGTGTGTGTGTGTGTGTGTGTGTGTGTGTGTGTAAACAGGATATGAGAAGTGGAAGAGTGACATTCTTAGAAAGGTGATCATGGGTTACTTTGGTGCAAGAATGAAAAGTGATTGTTACTCACCCATTAAACACCTGTTCAAAATGAAAGATAAGTGTGTGTGTGTGTGTGTGTGTGTGTGTGTGTGTGTGTGTGTTAAAAGTAAGCATTGAGTTTGGGTATGTTTTTTTTTTATTTTCAAGGTATATTGTACATGCATCCAGTAGTTGCGTGACAAGTTGAAGCACCATCTGTGTTTAATGTTTTTTTGTAATGGCACTGCAGTCTTTATATAAAAATGAACTGGGAATGTAAGTAGAGCAGCCAGTGCATGTAAATACAGAGAAAACTGAAAGTTCTGTTCTGTGGGAACTAAAAATTGATCAAGTGTGAAAGGTTTTTTTTTTGTTGTTGTTTTTGTGCACTTTGCTGTTGCATGTGTGGGAATATCCTTGTGTCGGAATGCTAGCGAGTCACTAATGTCCTTGTTATTTTTTTAACATGTGTAGACACCGTTGAACATTAACTGAAAAGTCAGGTTATTCACCTTAAAATATTTCACCCACCCACCCCACATGCACTCATTCACACTAATCTTTGAAACCCACAATTACTGACAGTCTGGAGACAGTTTACTTTTCTACTAAGACTATGTACACACACACAAACCTGTTTCTCCCCTTCCTGTCCTTATTCCAACATGAATAATGTTTTACGCTTTTCTCTTGTGTGTTTCATTCTTTGACATCACGGTGCATACACACATTCTGCGTCACAACCAGTCTGTGTGTGTGGCAAGTTCGTTCAACCCCCTCCATCCCTGGTGCTGCGTACCTTTGCCGAAGAGGAAACTCTGCTGCCGTGTGAGTTCAAACCACAGAATGGTGCTACGGTGATACAGGTGACCTGGTCTAGAGAAAAAATAAATGGTGTCAAGGAGCAGATCATCACCAGACACATGACCGAGGGGCTTCAAGGTGCCTATAAACACACACACACACACACACACACACACACACACACACACACACTTTGTGTGTGTGGGGGGGAAACACATTCCAATACAGTATTGCCTTCACCTGAATCTTGTGTGTGTATGTGTGTTTAGAGTTTCCTAGTTTTGCAGGACGTGTGCGCTTCACAAGTTCTGATCCAATTAAAAACTCGACAATATTGATTCTGAACACGGGGGAGTCGGATCAAGCCACATACACCTGCCACATCTCCACTTTTCCTTCAGGAAACTTTGAGAGTCGAATCAGCCTCACAATCTGGATTAAGAACCGTCTGCTCTTTTTTTTTTTTTTTTTTTTTTTTTTGCTGTCTTGATCCAACACAGAATTCACACAAATTATTATAAATTGTGAATATTTCTTTCCTGTTACCCCTAAGTGTAGTCAAACACTAAAAGGTGAGTGCAGTGACAGCACTGTAACCAATTAATAATTAAATTCTAAAAGGGCACACATACAGGAGGTGATGTGTGACAAGCGAATCGCTTTTCTGCTTAAAGTGTTGCTGGCTCTGCTAGCCTGGGTAACCCTCTTTCATGTTTGCCAAATTGCAAATTTTTGCGCTACTTAGTTCATTACAAGAATAGCCAAAATAGAATTTTATTAAATATAAATAAATAAATGGCTTATTATTATCATTATTTTTATTGCACAGCAAGTGTACAGTGAAGATTCAGTGGGAATGGACGTTAGCGAACATATTTGCTTGGGTTAGCTAGTTAGCAAGCCCACATAATGTACTTTATGTAGCTCTAAATACTCATACATAAATATATAATTATTTGAAATGCTAATTGTTTCAGAAACATGGACTCAAGAATCTCATTTCCGTTTATTGTAAAACTTGTGTTTCCAGTTGTGAAGCACAGGATACAGCAACGATAAGCTGCGTTCCATGTTGATGTGGGAGGAATCATTGAACTCGTGTTCGTTGTTTCTTTACAGAAAATGTTTTCGGGTAACTTGGATCTTTGGAGTGTTTAGTGGCGTCTGCCAATAAATAGTATTTTCCGCTCTGATTGGTAGTTGCTTAAATCATGTTGCCTGAACATTGAGCTCAGGTTTACTGCCCACTTCATCACTTGAGAAAATTTCACCCGTCAATCATCAAAAATTAGCCTACAGTGCATGTGGGAGGAACCTGGTGTACCTGGAGAAAACCTACGCAGGCATATAGAGAACATGAAAACTCCTCACAAAAATGCTATGCTACTATGCCACTATGCCGCCCAGATCTTAAACTGTGAAGTGAAGTTTAAAGATATTTAAAAAAAAAAAAAACCTTTTTGTTCTTTCATCCTTTCCATTCTCTTTTTTGTGGGGGAGGTCTGACCCAGCAGTGATATTACAGTATTCTTACAGCAACAGTATTTAAAATAACTAATTTTCATAACATCAGAATAGCTATTTAGAGTTTACCTAGACCTGTCATCATAACATCTTCGTTAAAAGATATTTTGTCCCAGAAACTATCACGATTAGTAATATTGTCATAGCACGCTATCGTTAACTTATCCTCTTCAGTGTTGCCGCTGTCCACATCCCTCTGTTTGTGTCTTAGTCGTGAGGGGATAGAAAAGAGGCTAGAAATGAAAAAAAATACAAATAATATATAAAATAATGAAAGAAAGAAAGAAAAGAAAAACTAAGAGGCAAAAATCCAAAACAAAGCAAGGGGTTGATTTTTATACTTATTTATTGATTTTATACTTTTTATACTTAGTAATTATGCAAAATGTTTGCACTATGTATACATACATATATATAATGTGTGTGTGTGTGTGTGTGTATAAGTATTTTGCCCTTAGATGTAAACGTGAAAAACATTTGAGGTTTTTTCTCAAATGTACATGAGACCTAATTTTTCCAAAATAATTAATTTAAAATAATAATAATTTATAAAATAATAATTTTTCCAAAATAATCAGTACTACATTAGGTAAAACCAATTATCTAATCTCCTTCCTCTGTTATTTCACACTTGCACTGTGCTCACTGTGTCATCAGGATGATGTAGAAGGTTTGTTTTGAGTGTGAAATAATGTTTATATTGCTAATAATACCGTTGTAGATCAGACCTGCTTGATATTTTAAACTGGTTATAACGTGGCAGGACGGTGGTATAGTGGCTAAGTATGTTTATCTCCCAGCAGGAAGGTCATGGGTTTGTGTCCCGGGCTCAGTCGTTTCTGTGTGGAGTATGCATGTTCTTCCTGTGCTTGCGTGGATTGATACTGGGAACGCCTCCCACAGCCCAGAGACCTGCACATTAGGCTAATTGGCTGTTCCAAATTGCCCTTGGGTGTGGAAGTAAATAGTTGTGTGTGTGTGTGTTGGCTCTGCGATGGTCTCTTAAGCTGTTCAGGGTGTACCCTGCCGTCGCTCAGTGTCAGCTGACCATGGAAGGAGTAAGAGGTTCGGCAAATGAGTGAGTGAGTGAGTGGTTACAACATGTAAAGGGATGGTGTGTGTCATAATGACATGAGTTAATTGGTAGCGAACAGGACAAAAATTAAAACATTCCTCTCCTGCTCTTCAGGGCTTCCTATCTCCTCACTGGAACCGGTCATCCTGACGGAGGGTGAGTCATTCCGTGTGGCCGCTGTCTGCCGTGCAGTTGGCCTACCTTCACCACAGCTCTCCTGGGAAACTGACATCCCTGGCAAAGCAGAGAACAGGAGCTCAGAGGATGGGGTCATCATCTCACAGTACTTTCTGCATCCCCTGCGTAGCCAGAACGGTCGCAACCTGGACTGCCTGGTTTGGCACCCTGCTCTAGAGCATCCACGCAGGCTGAGCAACACACTGGTCGTGCACTGTGAGTACAAAGCTACAAACATATTTTGGTATATTAGTACTCTATAAAATTTTCTGTGCTCCCTGAATTTCTATCAAAAGTAACACAAATCAATTGACAAAATAAAATATTATTTTCGTTTTTATAATATATTTATTATTTATCCTCATAAGCCTTCACTGTCTTCTTAAAATTATATCACTTCTTTCCGAATCACGTTTTGTTCTTAGACATTTGAATATTACACACAAATATAAATAATTTATCCATACATTCATTTTCTAAGCCACTTAATCCTAATTAGGGTCGTGGGGAGGCTGGTGCCCATCTCAGCTGAGTCCGGTTGAAGGGAGGGGCCAGGCCATTGCAGGGCCAACACACATACAACCATTCACACTCCCATCTAGGGGTGATTTGGAACAGCCAATTAGCCTACTGTACATGTTTTTGGACTGTGGGAGGAAACGGGAATACCCAGAGGAAACCTACACAAGTGTAGGGAGAACATGCAAACTCCACTCAGAAACTCGAGCCCGGGAATCGAACCCAGGCTGGGTTCTTGCTGTGTGGGGAAGATATTAACCACCATGTCACCAAATATAAATAATACCAAAAAATAAATTATAATTCCTGCGACACAAGACTAATAACAATCTAATGTAATTCTAATAGTATATAAACATCTCTCAAGTGAACTAGAAAGGGGTTCATTTGGTACTTAAAGTAGTTTAGACTGTCTGCCTCCATAGACTATGTCTTGTAGCTTAGCTTGCCAAATTTAGCAGCCACCATAGTGAACCTAAACCATCGGGTTAATTAAGAATGGAATTGCTGAGTTTATTGGGCTAACACACATTTTTGCTGGTTTCTTCTGCTTAGTAAAGGTCAGGTGCTGGTTTAACAAGGCATCGTGGTAAACTAACAGAACACTGCTGGTCACATTCAGAATATGTTATGCTGGTAATGACTGTAATTAGCTGCTGTGGTCTGAGGTGGACTATTTGGCAAGGAATAACTTAATGTTGGTCTTATAGCAATGCAGAGTATTCTGGATAAAATTATGATTGACACAAGTGACCTTTCACCCCAAATTCCAAGACATCATATGGTATGTAAAACCATGAGACTGTTCTTGGCGTCCAGTGTTTTCCTCAAAGTGTGTTACGTTTCCCTGTGATGGAGTATGAAGAGCAGTTTGAACTGATGTGCTCGGCTGGTTTCATGTGGCGCAGTGAAAGCATGTTTAGCCCTCACTCTCGTTAGCCGTTTTGTTATCTGTAGTGTAGTTGGAGTTAAACACTGTAACACACCACGTTCTCATAAATTGCTATAGCATGCTGTGGTTTTGTAAACCTTTGATCTTGGTAATAAACGTAATGGTTAACTTTTCCCCTGCTATAATATTAATGCTGAATGGTGTAACAGTCCTATAGGTTTCCCTTTGTTCAGGGAATTTTTTGATCATTATAGAATTCTATCATTGAAAGTCTGTTCCAGATAAGGGAAATAAGGGGATTTTGGGCCAAGCTGTTGACTAGCAGCAGTCCCATTTGTAGCATATTTAAATTTTTATATTAACTGTGGTATTTTTCCTTTTTCGGAGATTTCAATATGTTTAAAGGGTACCTGTGTTGAGTTAGTGTTGCTGCGACAGTGGGCAGAGACATGTTGCCTTTTTGATTGGCTGTTCCAGCCTGGTAGTGACGCAAACTTGTTGGATTGCCACTGACCCCATGCATCATAATACATTATCGGCCAGTGCTGAGCTACACAAACAACAAGCGCAGAAATCTCAGAAAACATTTCTTTGTGTTCCTAAACCAACTGATGACAGGAAAGCCGAGTTGGCAAAACATTGGCTGCATAAACCATCTTGGATTTACCGTCACGCTCATCTCTGGTAGCATTCTTGTCCTCAAAGTCTTTAGAATGTAACGTCTCACTGTCTCCACAACACTCCTCCCTCTCTGGTTCAAATAGGTTGCCATTAACACCCAGTTCCTTGAAATTGCTTGCCATAGTTGCTTCTCGATCAGGTTTTTTTAATCACCTAAAATGTCACTCGTTGAATAAATCTGCTTGTTTACTTGTGCTGGACAACCCCGCCCAACGTGATCACGTCACTTCTGGGGGGAAAAGGACTGCTAAGCCCCACAGTTCAGTCCCCGCTAGCAATCCATGGGATAAAATGACCCAGTTTTGTCCTTTTTATGGTCATTTATGTTAAAGTAAGTGTCAGTACTATAAGAATATTTGTGAACTATAAAATAAAGTTGCAAACTGATGGGTTTAAAATAATGTGGCTGGTTTTATTCTACTCAGTGCAAAGATAAGATTTTTTGAGACATTGGAAGCTCACTGGGTAAGATGTTGGACTTCTCATCAGAAGGTTGTGAGTTCAGATCCCAGCACTAAACTAGTATTTAAATGTAACTGTTTTTCTGTTCATTGTAAGGCATGAAATTATAGGTTTTAAGTCAGTGAAAGTCAGGAGAAAAGTCAGGAAGTTTGACTTAAAACAGGAAGACAGGGTATGATGAAGATGAAATTCAGTTTTTTAACCTGAAAAAAAGAGGTTTATAAGTCACACAAAAACTAGGACGATGCAAAGTTTTGTGCCTTACTGTAACTATGGAAACCTACTTCAAACAGGAAGTTAATTGGTGAAAAAAGGGAGACTTTGTCTTCTTATCTCTCAAAGCAATAAACAAGATGTGAATGGGGTGAGTGATATGCTCTTAAAAGGACAGTTGGCTCAGATCAGTGTATTTGAGTCTGTTGACTCTCTGGCCGAAGTGTGTAGTAAGTGTGTGTGTGTGTGTGTGTGTGTGTGTGTTTGTGTGTGTGTTTTAGTTCCCCCTGATGCTACGGTTTCTGGTTACGATCAGAGCTGGTCAGTTAATTGGAAGGGAGCTGAGCTCAAGTGCTTAGGTGTAGGAAATCCTCAACCTCACAACTACACCTGGACCAGGTACGTCCTTCCATTTCTCAGTGTAGCAGAGAGTGTGTTTGTGTATCTATGCTGTCTTCGTGGCTGTCTTTGCAAGACTTTGCATATGCAACATCTGTTTATTTTGATTTTCCTCTATTCTTGACTCTCATCTCCCTCATGTCCATACGATCTGTTTGTTAACAAAAGTCCACGACTCTTCAGGAATCTTAGTACAATCAGGGACAAAATGCACATCATCGCCACCTGGCCCACCCTCTTAGACTTTGTTTCATACATATAATCATACATGCATTACACACACTCACAAAAGCCATTAAACTCCCTGAGCGCCGCTTATTCAAATGCTCTTTTGAGGGTAAAATAAAAGCCATGGTGTAGCATTACAACCTATTACCAAAGAGACAGTGAGGAGACCTGAATTCACATGAGGTGAGAGGGGGGAGACAGTCAGAGAGAGAAAAGAACGAGAGGAGAGGAGGAGGGAGTAGAACAGGGAGACACATCCTAAGCCTTAAATAACAGTGCTATACTTTAAATATCATTTTAATGGGCACCAAAAGACAGGGTTTTAGTTTGATTAGAGACAGAGTGCAGAGGGTACATCAAGAGTGTGACGCCTGTACACGTGAACTCAACAGTCTTTCATCATGGCGTTAGACATCTTTAGAGCAGGCACAGCCATGCTGGAGAAGGTCCGTCTTATTGTTCGCAAACAATGAAGGCTGTCTATGCTCAGTCATAGTCATGTCTTCAAATATGCTGAAGGCTTTCAGGCTTTAGGCTGGCCAGTTTCTCGACGTATTATGTGATGTCTGTGTTACATATTAGTACACAATTGTAATTATTACAGCATTGTAATAAATTATGTAAAGATACTTGCTAAGTACTGTAATGCATGGGTGTGGGTGGGTGTATGTGAGTGCGTGATTGGAGATCTGCAACCTGAGAACCCTGTTTTTATTGTGTACATGGCAAAGTGGCCCCTTTCACTACAACAGTGGGGTTTTTTTTCTGGTGTGTGTATGTGTATGTATGTGTGTGTGTGTGTGTGTGTGTATGTGAAGCACGTGCGTGCGTGCACAGTATCGGGGTGTGTCTTGTGCACATCCGAGTGTCTGTGTAAAGGATTTTAAGGCTAAAAGAGAATCCAATCATGTTTAGTGAATTAGTCAAAGATACCTATTACAGGCCGTGTGTGTTTTTGTTTTTTTGTTTTTTTTGGGGGGGTGGGTGTGTGTGCGTGTGTGGGGGGTGGGTGGGGGGGGGGGGTCTCACAAATAGAACCCAGCATGATTATTCTATAGAATGAAGGAAATGACTCAGTTATGATGCTCAACTGAGTCAAAGGGCACATTTACCCTTGCAGAAAGAAATGGCACTGAACTGTATATTTCCTTGGCACTTGGGAGGTTCCTTATCTTTTATACCATAAATATGTTCCCTTTACCTTGATATATTTTATTCAGAAAAGATTTAAGGTGCAGAATTGGAAGATAATTACCTTTATAGAGTAAATATTTAAAGGTACACTATTTTTGGTAAAAGATGCATGTTAAAGGTACAGAAGGTAGCACCCTAGTAATAAGGTATGGTATATTTTTCTACACTTTTTTTTCCTGAAAATCTCGACTAAAAATGAGTATTTCAATTTGACTGGTGTACGGGTGAGTCTCGTCACTGTTCGCTTCATATTTGTCTTCTATAATTATTTAACAATATTTAATTTTTGGCTTTATTATGCCTTTTGAACAGATTCTGTAATAAACATGTAATGAAAAATTATTTACTGATTTTGTTTAGGAAGGGCGGGGTTTTGCCCAAGGGTGTCTCTATGGAGGGGAACAGGCTCATATTCACTCGTCCCCTAAATAAAACGGACGAAGGAGTGTATGAGTGTGAGGCCAGAAACTCAGTGGGATCGGTGAAGACAGAGGTCGATGTTCAGATCCTAGGTAAAGCTCACTCTCTCTCTCTGAACTTTGCAACTTTGCTTTCAATATTTACTAAATTAATTACTGTTATATTGCATCACTTGAGAGTGCAACATGATAGTATGTGCTAATATGTGATAATTACTGACAGATAATCCCTGTGTCAGATATTTACACTTTATATCGGCATTGTGGGATATCACAAACACACTAAATATTCTCCACTAGGGTAACAAGAAAAAGAAGAAGAAAAACCTTACAAAGTTCTGTACAGTAAACGTTTGGTATGTGCCTTTTATAAGGAAAGATAGGGATGTAGTGTACTTTAAAGACTTTACATTGCAGTGGTCTGTAATTGAAATTAAAGACAAGCCTTCCAGACTCCCCTGTTACACATGAAAGTGTATATTTTTAATATCACATTTAACTTACATTTTCAAAGTTGCAATCTGCTAAAATCCTTTTGATAGTTTGCATTAGCCTGTCCTAAGACTGCGGTTTCACTCTTGTGAGTGCATGAAATCGCAGGAATAGGACGAATCCCCCAGTTCATAAAAGTTATTGACAATAATAACAGTATACAGATATTAAACTAACAAATACTGTTATATATTAGAATAACAAATAATGAATAAACTATAAAACTAGGCACAAGCACAATTCATACGTGATTTAGTTTACATACATTAAATCATGTGTATGCTAGTACATATTAAAAAAAGACTACCGCACCATGAATTCAAATGCAAATTAGTTCAATATTGTTGGCGAAGACACCAGGTGATCACGTGACTTTTCATTGAAATAGACTAATGTCCACTTACATACGATGAAACGCTCCAAGGTGGTGGAATGAACTTCCTCTAGATGTCCAGACAGCAGAGTCACTGGGAATCTTCGAACGACGGCTGAAAACCTACCTTTTTCGGCAGTACTTAGATTAGCACTATGTTTTACACACACACACACACACACACACACACA
>JAQMYF010000008.1:5017092-5028650 GCA_030014195.1 Neosilurus mollespiculum
TTCACTGATAATGACTTTAAAGCACTTCTGTAAGTCGCTCTGGATAAGAGCGTCTGCTAAATGCTGTAAATGTAAATTAAAAAAAATAAAATGATCTTTAAACTTACATTATATTCAGATTAAAGTTGAAAGACGCATAATAAGAATTTAGAATCGTACTCTTAAGGTTACCACCCCAAAGCTAAGAAACAAGGAAGGGTAGTTTGTTACCCTTTTTTCTGAAATCTTTTTCAGAAGAAGGTTCTGGTTACACATATAGTGTACTCTATTTCCGTTTAAATGCTTACTGAATCACACCACAGCCAAGTGATATTCTTTAAATGGACCATGAGCTTTAAGAAATCTTGCCCTTATTGCAAAACAGTCTTGTGTTTGAAATAAGTCTGCTTCTTTTCCCATCACAAACTTCCTCTTCCTTTTTCCAATGTAAGAACCCACTGTTGCCTTCAATCATAGGACAGTTTGTAGGTTTCTGTAAAAAAAACAAAAGTATAGTGAAAGTAGCACAAATTATAGTTTATTTGTTTTATTTTTATATTCTGTATAAACCCTGCAAGGTTAATTAAGCTTTACATTTAGCCCATCCAAAGTGAGCACAAGCACACATAGGAGCAGTTGGTGGTTAGGTTCCTTGCTCAAGGGCATTTCAGCCATGAAGGTGGAGGAAGGGGAGGGGGGATGCCCACCCGCCACCCTACCTCTTGGTCCCAAACCCACTTCTCTAACCATTTGGCCACGGCTAACAAAAATCTGTGTGTACATATTTATTTAAAGTACTAAAGGATTTGGTGTGACACTTTCTTTTCATTACATCCTTAATAAATTGTTCACCGTATTACAAGGATGTTTTCTACTTTAAAAAATTCTCCAGTAAACTTGCAGTGGATACAACTTTGGTAAAAGTTTTGTAAAAATGTACTGAAACAACGATTAATGCCCATTTATTAGGAATTTATTTACACATGCTGCCCCCAGTTGGTAGAAAAAATTTATTGAACTCTTGTCTTTTTCTCACATTTCAAGATGCGAGTCAATCTTCCCAGATCAATGGATCTTTAAACAACCTCCTCCTTATCACAGTGGGTGGAGCTGCTGGGGTTTTAGTGGTTCTCATGGCGATTATCATCCTTCTAGTATCCTGCCACCACAAACGCAAGACCAAGAAACTCAAAAAGGAGCTCAGCGTGACGAGGTGAGTCAGCAAATCTGGCAAACACTGCATTCAATAAAATGTTTATTATGAAGTAAATTCTTCTTTTTTTATTTTATTTTTTTAAGGGAGGAGATCAATAATCTTTCAAGACAGAACTCAATGAGGAGAATTAACTCAGTCTGTAGTGACCCCAGGATACAGGTACCCGTATACAACATATCCTTATTTTATAATACCTGAACTTTTTTTTGTATTTTAATACTTTAATATTTCATTAATGTTCATAACTGGCCTAAGTTTCTATGCATATTAGGGTATGTCTAAATTTCAAAGTTTTGAAATTAATGCTGGCCAGGTTTTCAGTGTGTGCCATATGGGAGAAACAGGCTACATGGTAAACTTGACAAAAATCGTAGTAGATTTAGAACTCAAAGCACAAATAGTTACACCATATGCAACATATTGACGAAAATTAAGCTTTTATTTGTAAAACCTACATGATAACAAAAACAGAGTTTATTGGTCATTCCCCTTTACTGATTTTGGGAATTTACTTCGGTGTTGTTCTACCACTTACTTCAAAACAAACTGTTTTTGTTCTTCACTGTGGGGCAGAGATTCATTAAAAGACTGCATGAGAGCCACTGCTCTTTCTGCCAAATCATTTGTCACTCGAATGGAAAGTAGGGGTAGAGGTGGCCTGATGGTAGGGTACTGGATTACTGATCAAGTCCCACTGTTACCAGGTTGTCACTGCTGTCCCTCCCAGTGCAGCTAACTGGGTTATCAAAGGCCAGCCATGTCTCTCACTGTCTGTATTGAGAGGCATGTAAAAGAACCATTGCTGACTTTCATAAAGAGAAGGCTGCATAGCCGTCAGCGTGTTTCTGCCCTGTGATGGCCAGGCGAGCTGTCAAGGGTGTACTCTGCCCTCGCACAGAGTCGGCTTAGATGGGCGCCAGCCTCCCCGCAACCCTGATTAACAACATTAACAACATCCAGCCTGCTAGCTACCTGCTAATAAATGTGCACATTTGTAACAGTTACTTAGCAGTTATTTTTTAGTATCTGAGGTTTGCTTTGTTTTTTATTTTTATTTTTATTTATTATTATATTTTTTTTTTATCTCTGAACCTGCCAAAAATCCGGTTACACCAATAATCATCTTTGTCACGAATAAACAAAATTTGAATTTCATAATATTTCAGTTTTCATATCTTATTCGGATTTTGAAAAGTGGGTGGTAGTGGTTAGCACGTCTGACTCAAAACAAGAGTCCTGGGCTCGGCGATGGCGTTTCTGCGTGGAATTTGCATGTTCTCGGCACCTTTGCATGGGTTTCATCCGGGTACTTTGGTTTCCTACTACAGTTCAAAGACATTCACGTTAGGCTAAATTGTTATTTCGACCCCGGGTGTTTGGGGGCCAGTGGTGTAGTGGTTAGGGTGCTAGGCTTATGATCACGAGGTTGTGGGTTCATATACCCATTAGAACCCTACCGTGCTAAGATTCCTGGGCAAGGTCTCAACCACAACTGTGCCTCTGTCCACCCAGCAGTATAGGTGAGTACCAGTGAAAAATACGCGGGGAGGTAACATGCCATAGTCTACCGTCCCATCCAGGAGGAGTTGAACTCCTAGTCGCTTCACGCTACAGAAACCGGGAATGGCAAATGATGAGCCAGTAGTGAGTGTGGAAGCCCAACAGACTTACTCTGTTTTCCACCTACAGTTCAAAGACATGCACATTAGGCTAATTTGCTCTTTCGACTTGCCTCTGGGTATGAGTGTGTGAAAGGTTGTACAGATGTGTTGGCCCTTCAGTGGATTGGCAAGCTGTTCAGGCAGTACCCTGCCTTCGCCCAGAATTGGCTGATATAGGCTCCAGCCTCCCCACGACCCTAGTAGGATAAAGCAGTTCAGAAAATCAGTGAATGAATAAATGGTCTGAGAAGTAAACAAACCTAACAAACTCTGACATAGTCATGCTTTTGTTTGCCGTTGGAATTTCAGATATACCATTGTGCATCTGTCACAGGTAGACACAAATTGGTTTCCACTGGCTGTGTCTCAGATTACATGATCAGATTCTCAACAGTTTGTTTAACAGTAGCCAAACCCATCATACAGTATCTAACATTAGTTATTCAGCCAGCAAGCCTAGTATGTATTGTTGTGGCTGCATAGCAAGCTAGAAGACACCAAGTTAGAAATTTAGAACATTTTTTCTAGACTTGTTGAGCAGATATAAAGTCATGTTTTGAGGGGTTTCTGGGTATTATTAACCAGGATGTTTTTATTATTAGCTCATTTTCAATAGATAAAAGAGCATCATTTGTTGACAGTACACGCAAACACGAAGGCATTAATTCCATAAATACAACATGAATGCAAACACCTGGAGTGTGATGATGTACAAGTTCCTGCTTTAGCAAACACAAAGCTTATATTGTTTGTAAAGAGATTATTTTTTCCGGTAGCACCTGGTAAACATGGCATAGAAATGTATTACTTTAAAACAATTGTTCTGCTCTCCCTAAGCAGAAAAGCCCAATTAAGTCATCGAAAACGTGCTTTTGGCTTATTGCTCAATACTATTTCTAGACATGTATGAACCAGGTAATTAAGGGTCGTTTAAAAAAAAAAAAAAAACACAGAGATGTGCCAAAGGCTGTCAAACAGGAATGTGGATTGGCTTGTTGGCCTCAAAGACTGAAACTTAAACCTTTATACAGGAGCAAGACAAGTTGTACTAAAGCGCTGTAAGGTTCAAACTGAATGTGCAGACATGGTTGTACAGTGATATGAGATCTTATATGCTGTCTGTTCTTGTAGAATGAAGAATACGGTCTAAACAGGATGGACTCTCCTGTAAAAGACAGTGCCTTTTCACTAGAGGTACTGTATCACGTGATTGCAGTGTTCAGACCAGCAAGATTTGATAATACTAAGTAAAACTCAAGCCAGTAATTGTATAATACTGACTGCAGGCACTTGTTCTTTAGGAGAATTCCATGTGTGATCAGAGATACGGGTACAGAGAAAGCGACTACGACAGCCTCGGCCGTCCAGCCATCCACCCGTCCTATTACTCGGAGCGATCGAGCATGAGGAGGAAAGCGACAGATGTGGAGAGACAAGACCACATTCAGCGGTTGGCAACCTCTGTAAGAAACAGCAATATGACGATGGTGAGACCTTCTGTACACGTATGTTTGTACAGAATGTATGCATGTGTTAATTAACAGTTGTTATTCTCCGAAAACAAGGTGGCTGTCAATGAATAGTTCCAGGGATGGAACGGCAACATCCACTGAGCCCGTGATGAATAATTGATTTAATATATACTAGACAGGAGCATGGCAGTATGGTGGTGTAGTGGATAGCACATCCAACTCACAACAAGAAGGTCCTGGGTTTGAGTCCCGGGCTTGGTGAGGATGTTTCTATGTAGAGTTTGCACGTTCTTCCAGTCTTGCATGGGTTTCCTCCCACAGTCCAAAGGCATGCACATTAGGCTAATTGGCTGTTCTCAATTGCCCCTGGTTTCTGTAGCGTGAAGCGACTAGGACTCCAGCACCCTAACCACTACACCACTGGCCCAGGTGTGACAAGGGTTGGCTGATATAAGCTCCAGCCACCCAAAGATTTCAGTAGGATTAAACGATTCACCGAGTGAGTGAGTAGGTGGGTGGACAGGAACATACAAAATGTAAAAGACTAAAAAATCTTGACTTTTTTGGCCCCACAGGCAACCCCATATATTGTGTAAGTGAAAACAGGATAATGGTACATGGACATTCCATAATCATAATTATAGCTACAAAAGTTATAATATGGCATCGTTCACTAAGAAACTAAATTTGGAATAGATTTGGCTAATCAGTGACACAACAGTAGGGGAACCCCTTTGGGTCATGCTGTCACAGGAAAATAATCCATTTTGGGCTCCCAAGTAGCACATTGACAAGGTGCGCTAGAGTCAATGTGGAGATCGCAAGTTCCATTCCAGGAGTCCATGGCTGCTAATTGGCCGAGATAACATGATTTTAAATGTTAATCA
The DNA here is from genome assembly GCA_030014195.1 of Neosilurus mollespiculum. Taxonomy (NCBI): domain Eukaryota; kingdom Metazoa; phylum Chordata; class Actinopteri; order Siluriformes; family Plotosidae; genus Neosilurus; species Neosilurus mollespiculum. The sequence goes on from JAQMYF010000008.1 coordinate 5,022,308, forward strand.
CTATCTATGATACAAAATGATTAATAATTCATTAATAATAATAATAATAATGATGATGGGGGATATTCTTGGTCCTCTTAGATAATGATTTACAATACAAGACTGGTAAAGAAAGAATGAGCGAGTGGGTAAGGTTTAGTTTTATAAAAATGTTGCCAGTTGTAGGCAAATTCTGTACATGCAGTATTTCCAGAGGCAATGAGCTCATATGATGAAAATGCATTCCAGTGTGTGTGTGCCGGAGTCCCGCTTCCAGCTAGTTTAAAATCTGCATTAAACGGGCTAATTAAAGTGAGTTACATTTCAGTGTTATATGTAGGTGTCTAGGCTGACTGCAAAAGAACACTTGATACAGTATCCAGCTTTTCTTCTAATTCCGGTCTTTCAATATGTAAAAAAATGCAGAAGACGAAATTCTTGTCATGACTGATCATAAAGCACCATGTGTATGAAAAATGCGCGTTACACGTGCTTTCAGTACCATCAGGCTGACCCTCCTGGGTGAGAAGCTGACAGCGGTGCAGGTGGATGCTTCTCTTGTGTCCTGGATTGTGGGCTACCACATACCACATTATGTGCACCTGTAGCGTGTGTGTGTGTGTGTATATATATATATATATATATATATATATATATATATATAGGTATATAGGTATATAGGTATGTATGTGTGTGCACACAGTTTACTCCGGGATCAATAAAGTATTATGGTTCTGTTTCTGATTCTTATGAAGTTTTGGTCATTCATGGTCACTTGGGCTGAGTGATTAGGAAATGATTCACGTCAGCTCATACTGTATCATATCACTCTTTGTTTTATAATCAGTACTAAACTCACCACCCTAGCTTGTTTGATGCTTTGAAGGAGTAACACTTAATTTTTTCTTTCACTTACTTAGGATGCAGATCTTCGCAGGGACCAGAACTCTACACCCTTGTCCATTACTTCTGGTTGTTCAAAAGAAGGAAAAACAGAAAAAGACATCTGGGGACAGCGAGAGGGCATGCCAGAAGGAGAGGAGGGGGACAGTACGTTAGACACGCGTCAGATCACGGAGGCCCTTTTGACTCACTTCGACTACTCCAACGGCGCCCTTAGACCAAAACAACACGCAAACTCTATTATACTCAGTCCACATTCCCATATCATATAGAGATGATACGAAAGTGGTTCTACACAGAATTCTCATTCCTGCCATCATTCCAGTGAGCTCATCCTGTCTGCTGCTTCATCTGACCAATGAATATTCGTTGTACACCTCCATGAGTGTGTGTTAATATCATAAACAGGGTAGCACATACAAGACCTCAGCTTTCTACTCTGCCTTCAAGCCTCTCACAGGTCATCTACCAGGCAGGCTACACGTCCACATGTGGATACGTGAGGGGATTTGAACAAACCAGGAACTTGTTAAAAGCCTGTGCTGATGACTCCCATCTAAATATGACCTAAAGCAGCTTATGTTCCGCAGTTTGAACTTGGGTCTGCATTTTATAAATGACCAAAAAACAAATAAAAATTCCTATTTAAAATCCTACTATAGAATTCTTGCAAGTAATTTTCCCACAGTTGATTGTTTCTTTTATAAAAATCTCTCTTCAGAACAGAATACGAGTCAAATCTGTTTAAAGGGAATCATGCGACGTGTTCATGAAAAACAGTGAGCATGTGCTCGTCCTAAAGTACGTAGATGAGACCAAATTCTATCATTTCTTTGCTCACAAACAGACGGACATTGATGTGTAGGTAAAAATCAGAGCCGATGAAGTCGTTGGAGGTGTAATAGACAACCAACTAGTATTTCAGGACACGGATTCATTTTTTTCTTTTTACTTTTCGGATAGATGGGAAGCTCCCTGAAGGGACACGAGACCCTGAAGGAAGCGGGTGTTTCAGTGAAGTTTAATCACATGTTGGGAAAACAACCTTTAAACCACAGTGAGGATTCGCAGCTTTAACTGCCAGTGGAATATACACCTGTTACACAAGTATACACTCTACAACCTACCTTCGGAACCGACTGCTCTTTATTAATGCCTTAGAAATATTGTTTGCTTTAACTGTCACCAGTGCTGTGTGTTATATTTGTGAAATATGTTCATGTTAATCTGGTGAAACAAACACATCAAGCAGTTTATACACGGCCCGGCCAAAAAAAAAAAAAAGTCTGAGCCTCAACCTGACCAGTTATAGCAACAATGCCCTGGAGATTATTATTACAAAATATTAGTGTGTGCAACTTTTTCTTTTTTTTTTTTTGGCTGGGCAGTGTGTATAATTTTCATTAATTTTTTTTTTTTTTTTTTTTTTTTTGTATTCTGCTGTGCATTTTGTAAAGACAGTATCAGTAGAGTTTTGCCAACATTTTGTTTATTGTTATAAAATGAGCAAAACCAAGATGGCTCAGTATTGGTTTACATACTAGTAAATAAAACATGCTAACATTTATTATTTTCAAAATGTATTACTCTGTGTCCTGAGATCTTTGTGTGTTTTCTGGTGTGTGCGCAAGTTGCTCTGCTGAGAGAAACTCTTCCCGCACATACCGCAATGAAACGGTTTCTCGCCGGTGTGAATCCTGTGGTGCATCTGAAGGTGGCTGATACGGTCGAAGCTCTTCCCGCAGAACGAACACATGAACCATTTCTCTCTCACCGGCTGCCTCCTTTGAGGTAACCTGGCTATCGCGACATCATTTATTCTAAAAGGTCCTTGGTTCCGGTTCTGACTCATGGTACTGTTTAAGAGTGCAATACTTTCATGGGTTCTTGAAGGAAGCAAGAGCCTTGACTGGACCTGCTGCAAAGGATTTAGATCTGTTGATCCTCCTTCGCTCCTGCGCTGCTGTGGAATCCTCTGCTGTCTCATATCTTCTTCACTCAGTCTGTTCATTGCAGTGATATGGACTGGACTGGATGTGCTCGAACCGACACTCCACACAGAGGAGATCAGCGGATGTCCGTCTTGTTCCGTTACGACGGAACAGTCAGGATCGTCTGTGTGTTCCACGCCGTCCTCCACGCTTGACCACGCCTGCGTTTCGTTCTCCTCGATCACATCACACTCTGCGCTACTCTCATCTAAAGTCACCTTTTGCATCGCCTGTTCTGTCTTTTTCTGAGACTCCGCTCCACTGTCTTCCTCGCAGAACAGATCCTCTGACTGGTTCAGATCCTCTGCGCATGGTTCTAGATCTATAGGGGTGAGCACTGGTTCCTTTGTAAGGACGTCCTTTGAATGGATTTCTTCTTTGTAGGACTTGTAGGTAATTTCCCCTGCGTGATCGCTTTCGTTTCCATTTTCAGTTTGATGTCTCCATGACAGATGCTGATTTGTGGTCGGTGTACATTCCACGAGGTCCGCAGAGTCTGATGAGAAGAGAAAGATGGAAAGATTAGCACCACTGAAAGATATTTAAACTATTTTTGCATGTCCTTATTTTGAGATAAGAATAAATTCAGTCTGGCATAGACAATCCTGCTATGATGTGGGAGAAAACCAGAGAACGAAGAGGAAACCCAGCCTCCATGGAGGAGACATACTGATGTCAGAGAGTCGGACCTTGTCCTTGTTTGTGTGTACATTCTTTGTTATTGTTTCGCTCAAAATCAAATTGATGCACTAGAGTCCACCTACTTGGTACATGAGATCAGTCTACTGAAGTTCTCAAATCGTTGTGATGTCACCACCATTAACACTCACTCACTCATTTGCTAGACCATTTACTCCTACTAGAGTCGCAGGGCAGCTGAAGCCTATCTCAGCCAACACGGGGCAAAGGAAAGGTACACCCTGAACAGCTCGCCAGTCCATCGCAGGGCCAACACACAAACACCAGGGACAAATTAGAACAGCCAGTTAGCCTAATGTTGTTGGTGTAGTGGTTAGCATGTCCACCTCACTGCAAGAAGGTCCCGGGTTCGATTTCCGTGCTTGGGGCATTTCTGTGTGGAGTTTGCATGTGCTTCTGTGGGTTTCCTCCAGGTACTCTGGTTTCCTCCCACCATCCAAAAACATGCACGTTAGGTTAAATGGCTGTTCCAAATTGCCCCTAGGTGTGAGTGTGTGTGAATGGTTGTATGTGTGTTGGCCCTGCAATGGTCTGGCAAGCTGTTCAGGGTGTACCTCACCCTCAGTCGGCTGAGATGGGATTAATTAGGATTAAGCTTCTTAGAAAATGAATGAATGAGTTAGCCTAATGTGCATGTCTTTGGCCTGAGGGAGGAAATCCATGCAAGCTCCACACAGAAACGCCTGAGCCTGTGACCTACGAACCCAGGACCCAGTGCCCTACCAAAAATATATGAATGTATTTACAGGGAAGATTATAAACTAGTTGAATTGAAGTGAATGAACTGGTATTGAAAGGAGCCATAAATCCAGCATATTAAAAGAAAGCAACCTGTAATCGTCTATAAGTAATGGCACCCCGTAGCACCAGAGTACCAGAGCTCTGCCGGTGTAGAGTTACACTTGTTCTCACGCCGTACTCATAATTTCCTCCCACTTCCTAGAACATGCCCGTGGACTGGTTGTGCTAAATAGTTCCCAGGGGTGTGTGTGCGCACGGCTGCATCTCTGATATGAACGGGTATCCCGTACAGGGCGTGTTCCTTCCTCACGCACACAGTTTCTGGTATCACGATGATACTGAGAGCAACACCGAGGCACAGTGATCAGCACGGACTCGGGTTCCTGGACTATGGTGTTTCTGTGTTTAGTATGCCCCCCCCCCCAATGCTTGTGTGGGTTTCCTCTGGGTCTTCTGGTTTCCTCCAACAGTCCAAAGACATGCTGATTGTGTGGATGTGTGTGTGCGTCAGTGATCAGCCTGGACTCAGGTTCGTGGACTCAGGTGTTTCTGTGATGAGTATGCACACCCCCCCCCCCCCTCCCCACCCCCCATGCTTGTGTGGGTTTCCTCCGACAGTCCAAAGACATGCTGATTGTGTGGATGGTTGTGTGTGCGTCAGTGATCAGCACGGACTCGGGTTCATGGACTCGGATGTTTCTGTGTTGAGTATGCACCCCCCCCCCCCAAATGCTTGTGCGGGTTTCCTCTGGGTCCTCTGGTTTCCTCCGGCAGTTCAAAGACATTCTGATTGTGTGTGTGGGTCCTGTGATGGATCAGCTGTGGGTTTTCAGACCTTCTCGAGAAGAGAAACTTGTTTACATTCTGTACTACCGGAAGTGATGCTGTGTGTTGTGTGCTGTGGATGACGGAGGTGAGGAGTGGAGCTGCCCGGTTGTACCTGGCCTCTGTGTCCCGGGAGACGGGCTCGGGCTGCGGCTCTCTGGGCGTTGAAGCTCTCGGAGAAGCCGCAGCTCGTTCTCCACCATCTCCAGCTGTTTCTTCAGCGCCTCGATCTCCGAGTCTTTGCGGCAGACCTCCAGACGCAGCACCAGCAGCCCGTCGTCGTACAGTTTGCCGATTTCTGATACAGCCGACTGAGCGACCATAGCCATGACTGAAGCGAGCCTGCTGTGGAAAGAAACACCGCTGTTACTGCTGCCGCAAGTCGCCGTGTCCTCCGAGAGCATCGTCCTCCCCGATAATTCAGCCTCTCAGACACTTTAGTCTCGGCTCTTTCTTATGAGAAATTGAAAATACAAAATGCTAGCTATGCTAACGCTAAAAACAAATATCTATCCTGTATCTCTACAGCACCATGAGCGCCCACTTCCGGTTTGTCTCTGGTGTACCGTAAATAGTGGAATACAGGGTGCAATGAATCAACACACAATAGCCATATGTACATAAGTAGATCACTGCCATCAAAGTTCAGCAACACTCACTCACTCGTTTATTTACAGAACCGTTCAGTCTTAGGAAAGGTCCAGGGGGAGGAACTGCATGAAGGCAGGGTACACCCTGAACAGCTATCCAGACCATCTCAGAGCCAACACACACTCAAGCAGTCATACGGAGGAACAATCTGGAGAAGCCAGAAGCCTAATGTTGATGTCTTTGGACTGTGGGAGGAAACCAGAGTACCCAGATGACACCCACTCAAACTCGGACCCAGGACTCGCTTACCAGGGCGCCGCCCCCTGATCAGCAGCACTCACTAGCCCATTGGTTGAAATGTAGACTTAGACGTAGCTTTATTTGTCATTCAGATTTACAGGTGTATACAGAATGAAATGTCGTTGCATTTGCTCGCTACAGTATAAGAGATGAAAAATGATTGGCATGAATATATGAAATTGACATTAATATATGAAATATGAATTATAGACAGTATGTAAAAAAATATAGTATTATATGGTTGTGTGACTGATGGCCCTGCGATGGCCTGGCGAGCTGTCCAGGGTGTACCCCGCCCTCGCCCAGAGTCGGCT
>JAQMYF010000008.1:5051538-5074674 GCA_030014195.1 Neosilurus mollespiculum
TTATAATAAATATAATATAATTAACCATATACATCTGTCTAGACATAAATTGTTTAGCCTGCATATATTTGTGTTCAAAACAGTAATGTGTGTATAAGGCTCTTTTTAAAAGTCTGTATTTTGGATCCTTGGATGAACTACATTATTATGAACCAGTGGTTTTGACCCCCAAACATTATTTTTGGCTATCAGGGTTTACTTCTAGGCGGCGCACGTGTGGTGTTGTGGTTAGCATGTCTGCTTTACTGCAAGAAGACCCTGTGTTCGGGTCCCGGGCTTGCATTTCTGTGTGGAGTTTGCATGTTCTCCCCGTGATTGCATGGGTTTCCTCCAGTTTCCTCCCACGGACCAAAGTATGCATGCACATTAGTGGCCATTCGAAATTGCCCCAGGTGTGAGTGTGAATGGTCGTATGTGTTGCCATACGATGGTCTGGCGAGCTGTTCAGGGTGTACCCTGCCTTCGCCCAGGGTTGGCTGAGAAAGGCACTAGCCTCCCCGTGACCCTAGTAGGATTAATCAATTCAAATGAGTGAGAGATGAGTGAGTGCAGGTTTCTCTAAAGTGAGGAAGATGGGTGTTGTTTTAAGACTTTAATGCACCTAAGTAGTCAAGGAGTCTAAAATGACTCTAAAGGGCAAAAAAAAAAAAAAAACATTGTCTCATCGTTATCATCCTTAACATCCTGATCTGAACTGAATCCAACATGCACACAAACACACACACACACACACACACACACACACACATACACACACACACACACACACACACACACATAAACACACACTAGGGCCAAGGTAAAGTATCCATATCATCTAACGGTATGGACAGAAATCAGAAAACGTGGAGGAAAATGAAGTGAAGAACTAGAAATGCACTCAGAGAGTGCAGACCTCCACCAAGGTAGCGCAGTCTCTTCTTTACACGGGACATTTTGGCAGAATTACTGTGCCCCTTTGTGGCCTGTTCCACGATTAGTTTTCAGTATTTTTTTTCTTGCGCCGCATTCTGGGTAATTACTGGCTCCTTGCCCTATCGCACAATGTTAAAAAATCTTTCAAAACCATCCTGGATCTTTATCGGATCTGGATCACGCCCAAAGTTTAATCAGTTCTATGTTGGCCGAAGACCACATTTGGTTAAAATTCGATGGTAATCCATCTATTAATTTTCAAGTTATCGTGGTCACAGACACACACACACACACACACACACACGACTCAACCCCTTGGTAGAGGTAATAACCTATACTCAGGGTTGAAATGGGGATCTTGGAACTGTGAGGTTTCTGCTATGCCACAGGTCAGACATCATGACTTCAAAATCCTTTGAAAGTTACTTTTGTTTATTCGGAGTGACCTAAACTGATGAAGACAGGGATGAGCCTAAAAGGACCCTGATGTACCTGATGTGAAAAACCTCCCAGAAATGTTGGTGATTCACCTATGTACATGTATATTATGTAATTCTTTATAACACAAAAACGGCAGGGAAAGTAACAGTGATTTGTTGCCACAAATTTGGTGCATAAAGTGTCTTGTGCTATCTGATGTGGAAATCAGTAGACTCTCATGAGCATTCATAAATAAATGTAATCATGACACTATTTAACATAACATGATTTTAATATACATTGATTGCAGCTACAGATATTATGTAGCACTTTCAAATCTTGTGGTACAGGAACACAAGTTTTCACATAATACATAGACAGATAAAGAAGACATACTCTGCATACATAAGTATATACAGGCAGCATATTAAGATGAACATGGAACATTAAAATGGAGAATTAAGTCAAAAGAGCGACCAAGAAGTCAGGAAGTCACTAAGGGAAGTTTAGTGGTTTCTTGCGTCACAGATGCTTGCTGGGGCTGCTTCGTGCGCCGGTGGAGCGAAAAGGTAAGGACAGTTAAGTCAAGTCTTTTTCTTATTTATTTGCTGTTTCTTTTTTCCAAAACCACTTTGTTGGAGGTGTTGGGCGGTCATCAGTAAAACTTTTCGTTTACATCAAATGTAATGTGTTTTAGAGAGATTTGATTGTGGTTTGTCACCATATGTCCTATGAAGAGGGAAAGACAGGCCTTACATTGAGGTTGTTCATTTCCGTGCACTGCACGACAGAAGAGAAAGTCAGATCAAATTGAACAACGTGGCCATGTCTGGTGAAAAGAAGTCCAAAATGTGGAGCGTTTCCTTAACGAATAGTGCGAATGATTCAGCCAGTGTTGAAAAAGTAACGTTTTGTCCTGATGTTTTGTATCAAACAAATAGTAAAAGTGAGACAAATTATGAGGGTGTGGCCTTGATACTCAAATCTCACACGACATGAAAGCAGGAAGCAGAAACAGTGGTACCGCATGCTTATTCATGATCCTCAGACTGAGTGTGTGTACCTGCGGTTAAATATTAATCAACTGACAGCTCCAGCTCCTTTGAACAACCAAAGGATTCAGACTCTGTAGTTGTACTTTTTATTCTCTGGTACTCAGATGGTCCAAACTGCAGCATAAGCACCAAGATTGTGCTAGTTATATTCTTAAATTCTTTGTTTGTTAACTTGCATTTTACACCGATTTTGTGCATAAATAACCTTTCTGCTTAAAAATCTTGCACTAAAAACTATTAAAACTACAATAAAAATTGCAGTTTGTGAAGCTGACATTTGTGTGTCATACTCACAGCTTATATACACAAACATACCATTGATTTACAGTATATACATGGACTGTTGATATACATGAACATACTGTAGTAAAGCAATGAAGACTGGTTGTTCTGTGTGTTTATGCCTGTATATGCACTCTGATTGTACATTTCTTGTTTTTTTTCTTTTTACTGCCAGCTGTGTGAATACTCTTGATATATTTCCTGTCTTATTTACTTTGCACAGGCCACAAGCATCCAGCTCCAGGGCAACTGAAATTTTTTTGAAAAAGATGTACAGTGCACTGATAGAGAATGTAACAGAGGCATAACTGTGAGATAAACCCAGTAAAACGTTGTAAGCACTTAAGTACAAAAAAAAAGCTGCACATTTTAACATACAGTAATAACTATGAGTAGTTTAGGTGTCACATATCACTAAGAGCACAACAGTAAACACACAAACACACACACATATACTTCTGGATGTAAGAGAGCTGGTTAAGCAGTGCATAATGAAGAGAGGACGAAGAAAAGGTGGGAGTAAAGAAAAGGTGTTCGGCTGTGACCTGGTGGAGCATTTAACTGTGACCAGTCAAGACAGTGAGTATTATTTCTCAACATGTGCGTAATATTCCTAACAATATAATCATAAAAATGACCACTCAGGGAGCACAAACCTCTGCCAAGGCCAGCAGTCCCCCATATGAACCAAAATGTCAAATTTTACAATGTTGTCTTATCTTATAATGTTGAAAATCATCTGGATCCTAAATTTGATTTGGATCATCTTCAAAATTTAATAAAGAGTCTTCCTTGTCCAAAGCCCCACCACTAGAGACAATTTCATTTCAAGTCCTGACATTGACATTAAGTCCAAAGACTCAGGACGTGAATGTGGAATGAGACCTAATGTTTGGAGCTATACAAGTTTCCTTTTAGCTGAGTAACTCTTACCCAGAGGTGGGTAGAATAACCAAACATTGTACTTAAATAAGAAATAATTTTGGTTATATGAAGTAAATTGAGTAACTGTATATGACGATTTATTACATCTGTAATATATTCTGTTTAATTGTATCAGAATATCCCCTATGGCCAAAATAAAAATTTAAGTGCTTGTCTTATAAACACATCAAATCTGCTTGTTGAAGATCTAATACACTGTAATTGTACTAATTTAAAAATAAATAAATAAATAAATAAGTTATACACTACCTAGCCAAAAACAAAGTTGCCATTTAAACCTTCGATTGGATAATTATTGCAGTGAATGATACAGTCAACAGTAGAACTTACAGATATAAGTAAGAGAGTTTCCACATTCAGAACGTGACACGAAGTCACATGACGGGAGGTAACAGCTGTGTGGCTATAAGGAATCTTGTCTGTAAGAATTTCTTTAATTTGCTTTGGAGCATACAGATTGGACTCTTCTGATCTGAGGAGCCTAAATTTACCTTATTCCAGAGCAATGGGAGTGTCGGGGTAAGAAAGACAGTTCATGAAGTGACGTACCCATCATGCATAGTGCCCACAGTACAAGCTACATTATGATCTGGAATCTCTGTTATGACGCCATTAATGCCATTTATTATCCTTATCCAGAGGGACTTACATTTATCATTTTTATACAACAATGGCAGCTCGAACCGCCAACCTTCGGATCAGTAATCGAGAGCCTTAACCACTGAGCCACCACTGCCCTAGTTAGTATGGTTGGTCAGGTGAAGGTTCAGCAACATTGTATGGTATCTCTGATGGCATGGGTATATTCCACAGATTGTGAAGGCGAGCATGAGGAATAATTTTTAACACATAAACTGGTGACCACTCTGAGATGTGCTGGAGAAGACTCTGGTCATAAAAACAAAACACAAAAAAAAAAACAAAAAAAAAACAAAGTAACTTTTCATGGAAATAAATGTTGTGATGCTGCATAAGGTTAATAATGCTATGGCAAATGCATGCTATAATTAAAGCTAAAAAATATTAGGGTGTGCAACATTTATTTCTTTTTCTGGCCTGGCAGTGTGATTTAACCAAATAACATAAAGACATACGGTGCATAACATTTTGGATTATCTATTAGCAGAAAGTAAGCATATCATCAATAAATAACTTTCCATTAATGTAGAATAATTTACAAAAAAAAAAAAAGGCTTTGAGTTTTCAGAGCGTTAGAATAAACTGATTATATTTAATTGAGGAACGGGTCCACCTTCATGGAGGCTGCCATCTTGCAACGCCATGTGTCCACAAAAGGCTTCAAAGGGGAGGGGACAGGAAATAAATGTATTTATATATAAATACTATATTTATTGAATATATAAAATATTAATAGGTTTTTGGTAGAAGACACACCTTTAAAACCTACTGCTCATTCTTTTCTCTCTGTTCTTACACATCTGTCTGTCTCTCACAGTTCCTCAGGTACTCCGTAGCTGCAGTATATTCATTGAAGAGCATGGCATCGTTGATGGGATCTACAGATTGTCGGGAGTGTCATCCAACACACAGAAACTAAGGTCTGTGGACATAAAATGTCTGTTCATTTATACTCATACATAATAGTATTAGCTCTTAGTATCTTTCTTCATTTGCACAGGTCCGAGTTTGACAGTGAGGGGTCTCCAGACTTGAATAAAGATGTGTATCTACAGGACATTCACTGTGTCAGTTCACTTTGTAAGGCATACTTTAGAGAGTTGCCTAACCCACTGCTCACTTATCAACTGTATGAGCACTTTGCGGTGGGTATCACAACTGAACATAATTTCATGAATGCACAAATACATACAGGGCGGCATGGTGGCGTAGTGGCATAGTGGTTAGCACGTCTGTCCCACAGCAAGAAGGTCCTGGGTTCGATTCCTGGGCTCAGGCGTTTCTGTGTGGAGATTGCATGTACTCCCCATGCTTGCGTGGGTTTCCACTGGGTAATCTGGTTTCCACCCATAGTCCACAAGTGGCAGTTCCAAATTCCCATATATATGTGAATGGTTGCGTGTGTGTTGGCCCCGCAATGGTCTGGTGAGCTGTTCAGGATGTACCCTGCCTTCGCCCAGAGTCAGCTGAGATGGTCACCAGTCTCCCTGCAACCTTAACTATGATTAAGGGGCTCAAAATTAATTTTATATATATGTATATTAAAAGCTTTAAAAGATGGTTTCATTTGAAACCCTATTCTATAAATAATATGTTTCCATTTCTGCCCTTATGGTCATTTAAGTCCCACAATTCATTACAGTAAAGCTATATATATTACCAATATGGAAACTCCCTTATGTGCTCCTGCATCTACCAAATGCTACCTAGCTAATACCTATCAGGGAGCCAAGAGTGGGATTTACCTCATCTAATATTCAACTTGGATGGTGACGAATTGGGATTTATTTCTCAGCAGGCAACTACAATGCCAAACATAACTGTTTTTCAATTAAAACTGGTCAGCGTGCTAACAAACATTAAACTAGCTTGCATTTGTCAACTAGCTTGATTTACAATTTATAAATCCTATAGATGGTAATCTTTATTTATAATTGCATGTGCAAAACCCTCAGGAAGCTGTGGCGGTTCAGTTAGAGGATGAAAGACTAGTGAAGATCAAGGAAGTGCTGAAAGAACTGCCACAGCCCCATTTCCGGTAATCAGACAATCCCGATTGGTTTAAATTAAATAAGCACATTGGTTGGTAGAGTCAATCTGCTAATTTCTGAGGTTTTCTCGTGTTTCCTTGCAGAACTCTGGAATTTTTGATGAGACATTTAGTCCGGATGGCTACGTATTCTAATCAGACCAACATGCATGCCAGAAACCTTGCCATTGTTTGGGCTCCCAATCTCCTCAGGTGTGTATGTGGGTCAATGGGATGTTTAGTTTTGTTTCTCTATATTCACTAAGACTCTTCTGTGGTAACTACAGATCGAAGGACATTGAGTCAACTGGTTTTAATGGCACTGCGGCTTTCATGGAGGTGCGAGTCCAGTCTATTGTAGTGGAATTTATTCTGACTCATGTATCTCAGCTGTTTCCTGAATTAGATCCTGAAACAGGTAACCAGAAAATAGATTTACGTAATTATTTCAAATGCCCCTCTTCGATGTATATTCCTGAAATCTAAAAAAACAAACGTTTGGTAAATTTTTGCCTCTATACTGTCACCACAGGACCTACTTCAGAACGCAGGAAGTCTCTTCCTTCACCATCTATATTGTCCAATCAGGATGACCCCTTCTTTAAAGCTTTGCCTTTACAGTATCCAGGAAACATGACTCGTGGAGACGGTCCTCCAAAGATGACACCCTACCATGCTATCATCGATGGCACAGACAAGTGAGACTTAAATATCCAATCAGAGAAATGGTCTTATTTCTGTAATCTATGCCGGCGCTCCTCTAGGCTTAGGCTTGGTTCCTATTATAGTCTTGTTTATTCTATTTAGACAGTTATAACCCCATATCTCTTTTATGAAGCAGTGATACATTTTTTTTGTTTGTTTCAGGAGGAAGGGATCACTAAAAGGCAGAAAATGGAAATCTATATTCAATTTAGGTGGGCGGCTCCATGATCCTCGCAAAAAGAAGTATGCAACCAAGGGTAAGAGGACTCCCCTACATACTTTTTAACCTTTATGCTGACATCTTCACTAAATATTATTCTGAATATTATTTATACAGAGAAAGAGAAGACCAGTCTAAGGCCTGCTAAAAGTATGGACTCTCTGAGTCCAGGACATTACGCACAGGAAGGTATATATAAAGTTCTACAGTACTCTTCATCTTCCTGTCTCTAAGTCAGTGCAATTTTTGAGGTTTTATAACCTTTTAAACTGCAAATGTACGACCAAAACAATCACTCATTTATTTGCCAAACTGCTCAATCCCACTAGGTTCGCGGGGTGGGTGAAGCTTATCTCATTTGGGTGATGGCAGGGTACACCGTGAACAGCTTGCCAGACCATCGCAGGGCCAAAGCACACAACCATTCACAATCAAACACACACCTAGGGGTGATTTGAAACAACCATTTAGCCTAATGTGCATGTCTTTGGACCGTGGGATGTAGCCGGAGTACGTGGAAGAAACCCACACAAGGACAGGGAGAACATGCAAATGCCACACAGAAATGCCCAAGGCTGGGACTTGAACCTTCGACCTTCTTGCTGTGAGGTGGACATGCTAACCACTATGCCAACGTGATCACAAAATAATTAAATATAAAAAAAATTCATGATAAGCATAGGTTTCATTTGAGGAATTAAAAAAAAAAATAGTAAGAAAATGTTTGTCTTTTTCCATTTTGGCCAGCTGATTACAATGCTGCATTAGTTTTTGAAAAATCATGATGAATCTTTGAATGAATACAAACTCATATTTTCCGTATGTTGGAATAACCTGTTATTTCTTCCTTCATTTTTTAGATTCCAGGCAAGGTTCTCCACAGCTATCTCCATTAGCCGTGCCCCCTGGACCTGCAGATGGCGGGCCTGCCGGGGCTGGGGGTGTGTCTAGTGGATATGCTGTGACATACAGGCGCACGGGTGGGGCTAGTGTAAGTGTGGTGAGTGGAGGAGGTGGGGCTCAGGGCACATACCGGAGCCTGGATCCAGGGGCCAGAGACAACGCAGAGAAATCACAAAGTCTGACACAAACAACACCAAGCAGGGCAGAGCGCCGTGCAGGAATGCATATTTCTGGGCCTTTTTCAGTGACAGTTCCTCTTCATATTACATCAGGGCTGGTGATGGGGGTATTAAAGGGAGGTAGAGCTGAGGAAGAAGAGTCAGTACAGGGGCCAAATGAGGAGGAAGAGCTGAAGAAAGACACGCCGGAGAATGCTGAAGAGATGGAGACAGAATTGGATGAAGCGAAAGTTCAGATAGGAAGCCTGAATGATAACAAGAAGAAGATGGATAACCTGACTGAAGGAGAAAGAGAGAAAGAAGATAAAAGAGAAGACAGAGAGCCAGAGGAAGCCAGGCCTGAGGAGAGAGAAGAGTCTGGAGATCAATGTTCGAGTGAAGGAGACGTGACAGATGAGAACCAACATGCTACAGATAGACCTTCTGTTACTGAAGACCCAGATGGAGAAGACTACATGGGTAAGAGGCTGAACTACACTTACAAGTATAATGTATACCTGATTGACTTCAAATCAATCTCTGCTGTTCCGTCAGTCATGAAAGGAGGAGTGCCACAGTGTCCTAAAGAAGAGGAGATCCTTGATCAACCAGCTGAGGAGGAAGAGTACCCTGACCAGGAGCTCCCACTGGATTTCCAGGATACTTTTGGATTCTTGGATCTGATGGATATGCCCACCTCAAATCAGGTATATGTGTAATATTACATTTCATTTGATGTTTTTATGGCAATTACATTGATTATTTTTATACAACTGAGGGTTAAGGGCTTTGCTAAATTGCCCAACAGTGGCAGCTTGGTGGTACTGGGGCTTTGAACCCCTGACCCTCAGAATAGTAACCCACTAAGCCACCACTTTCCCTGCGGTATTAAAGGTACTCATTCATGAGCCAATAATCTGTTCTTTATCTTCCATTATCAGTTCATTTTGGCTGAATACAAAGATTTTTTCCAGCAAAACCACCCCAGCTTACTGGTTCAGTATCTTTTATTTACCTGTTTTTCATCTTGCTTTGGTTCTGTGTGTTTGTCAATACAACCCACATGTGTTTGTTTACAAGAACAAGGCCATGTGACTGGAGAAGTGGTTTTGTGCATGTGCAATGTAACATGAATTAGTAGAATGTAAGGTAAGTATACATGTATACTTATATATATACATGAAAGGAATGTAGGGTAATGCATATCTCTCTCTCTCTCTCTCACTCTCACTAAAAAACGCATACACAGAGAGAGAGAGAGAGAGAGAGAGAGAGAGAGAAAAAGAGAGAGCTTACTTAAAACTTACCAATTTTTCACTGCGCATGTTATCTGTGTCTGTGTTGACGGTCGCCATCTTGTTTAGATGATAATTCTGCACTCTTATTTCCAAACGGCATGCGCACTATGCATTTATTCTTGAGCTCATCATTCTCCTTCCCCTTGCATGGGTCACTGACACCTGTGTACAAGAGTAAGCAAATGGTTTCAGAAAGACATTGTGGCTGATTCCATTTTAATTCCTAGAGATAACACTGCATTTCATGTTTATTTAATTTGCATGGTAAGTGAGTGGGTACCTTTAAAGCCGGAATAGTGATGTCAGGAGTTTTTGTCCTGTTTCTGTCTTTTTCTGAAAATACCAGTGATAGTGTCTTGCAATCTTATCATGTGTTGTGGTGCTTTCCAGATTGAGTTCTCAGTGGAGCCCCCTGCCTTTGAAATGGACGAGTATGAAGAGGAAGACAAGCAGAGTCCGTCACAGAGCGATCCTCATCTGGAAACTTCCCTGCTCAACTTCCCTGCTCATATAAGCAGGCCAATATCAAGCAAATCACATAGTCTTCCTTATAAATCCTCCCCTTTCCAGCCAGCTCTGTCCTTTTCCTCTGAAGAAGACTGTTACTCAGGGCCGAGCGACGATCTAGATAGCAGTGATTTGGACAAGGATGAATATGAGGACATGTTCATAAAAAGTCTACCTGCTGACGCCCATTTTCAGGGGTTGAACTGGGCGAGTCCCACATTTGACACAGAGAGCAATGAGGAGTCTCAAAGCAAGAACCATTCAGAGTGCTTAGATCAGACTCATGCTGTACCAGAGGATATTCAAGGTTCTCTCCCCACCAGTCAATCACCTGCTACAGACATGATAGTAAGTAATGCTGGTGAAAGGGATCTCAGCCCACTTCCTACAGAGACAAAGCTTTATTCAAATAATGCGAAGAAGCAAACGAATGAAGAGAGAAGCACAAAGAATGATGGGGAAGATAAAAGTGGCTTTGAAGAGCTTGGGGATGTAAACGAGCCGATTCAAGAGGAAATTAAAAAGATGGAAAGTACTGACAGCCAAGATGAAACACTCAGGTAATTAGTTCACAGAGAAAGCCACACATGCAGTATATGTGACTCATTGTGGTTTAAAGTTGCATTATGAAAAAAAAAGAGAAAAGAAATAAAAGCACTCAGAGCACGCACACCTCCGCCAAATCCAGCAACCCCCCATGTGAACCAAAATGTAAAAACTCATACTATCTATGAATATTAAAGAATACTTTAAAAAAGGGCAGTGGTGGCTCAGTGGTTAAGGGTCAGTGGTCAGGGGTTCAATCCCCAGTACCACCATGCTGCCACAGTTGGGCCCTTGAGCAAGGCCCTTAACCCTAAATTGCTCAGTTGTAAAAATAAATAAATGAAATAAATAAATGAACAATATAAGTTGCTCTGGATAAGAGCATCTGCTAAATTTCATAAATCATGATTTCATTCATTTGCTGAGCCGCTTAATCCTAATTAGGGTCGTGGGGAGGCTGGCGCCTAATTCAGCCAACTCTGTGTGAGGGCAGGATACACCCTCGACAGCTCGCCAGGCCATTGCAGGGCCAACAACCATTCACACTTACACGTAGGGGTGATTTGGGGTGATACTTCCATGTAGGAGTTCCAGAATTTAAGTGGCATTGTGGTTAGCACATACACCTCACTGCAAGAAGGTCCACGGTTTGACTGCAAGGGCAACTCTCTATCATGCAGAGGTTTGCTCTGAGTTTTCTCTCACAGTCCAAAGACATGCACATTAGGCTAACTGGCTTATATATAGGCTCCAGCCTCCCCGTGACCCTAGTAGGATTAAGCAATTTAGCAAATGAATGAATGAAAAGAAAAGTGGGAAACTATAGATAATGCATGAACTGCTTTAATGCGTATTTATAGAGCACTTTTTTTTTTTTTACCATGGAAATGATCACTTTTCTTCAAAAGGCAACCTGCAAGGCATTTCATGAAGTCACAGCATGGACATACAATAGGGAAATGCTTAATGTTTACACTTTAATTATAAGCAATTTATTCATTCATTCATTCATTTCCTAGGCTTCTCAATTCTAATTAGGGTCATGGGGAGGTACCCATCTTAGCTGTCGGGGGAAGGGGTACACCCTGAACAGCTCGCCAGGCCATTGCAGGGCCAACACACATACAACCATTCACACTCACACCTAGGTAAATTTGGAACTGTCAATTTTGGACTATGGGAGGAAACCTAATTACCCGGAGGAAACACACGCAAGCATGGGGAGTACATGCAAACTTCAAACAGAAATACCCCAAGCCCACAAATCGAACCCAGGCCTTGTTGTTGTGAGTCGGACGTGTTAACCGCTACGCCACAGTGCCGCCCCAATCCATTTAGAGGGTTCTAAAATGTAATGGAAGCACTGTATGTATTAAACAAAATAGAAGCTTGGTCTCACCTTTTACACATTACTTATCTTTACAGTCACAAGGACAACCAATCCATAGAAGATGAAAACCAAGAGGACACTTATTTTGGTCCTGACCCACCCTCTATCACAGCAGAACCAAGCAACTATAGTGGAACCACTGAGCCATCCAGCACAAATGATCCTGTTATCAATGAGGAACCTGCAAGTCCTGATGAGCAAAGGGAGAATACTGATAGTTCCGTTGACGTTTCTGAAAGTGAGACTACAGTAGACGTGACAGGCTATGAATTACAGACAACTCAGAACAAAAGTGAGACTGACAAGACAGAAATAATTCAGCATACCAACATGCAAGAACTGAGAGATGGGAATGAACTGGAAGGTGTGGTGATGAGTGACGGAAGGGAAGTTAGTGAGGAAGGAGAGGAGGAGAGAAACGCAAAGGAGACAGAAGAAAAAATGATTATAAAAGAAGGGAGCACAGAAAGTGAGCACAGTGAGGGAGAGAAGGATTTTGAGGGTCCTAAAAATCAGATAGATGTGGATAAGAGATCAGAAAAAGAGAGTGACAGACTTCCACAAGCGGAGCAGATGTGTTTAGAGAATAAGATGGAAGATGTAGACGTTGAAAAGCAGAAGGAAGGCAGTGACGAAGGCGAAGAGGATGAACAACAAATGGAGGAGGATGACGTAGAGGAGGAAGCTGAGGCTCTGAAACACTGTCATCTAGAAGGCGTTGCAGAACTAAAAGATGGAAGTGTTCCTGAAGAGCTGAGTGAAGACAGGCTTTCAGAGGATGGCGAGGAACAACCGGGTGAAAAGGAGGAGAGCATGAGAGAAGAGAAACACGAAAAGCCTTCTGCATCAGATGATATCAGAGAGAAACCACTGAGACCTCCAAGAATGAAAGACAGAGACAGGGGAAGGGGTGCAGATCTCGGGCTAGGTGTGGGCAGGAGAGTGATTATATCCAAACACAAAATATACCAGGTGAAAGCTGTTCCTGTTGTACCACCCAAACCCCAGCATTCCAAACTCACAGCTTTCAAACAACAGTTTCAACAGAGAGACACTGAGAGAACCCAGAAACCCGTCCAGCCAATATGTCCCGAGAGACAACACACAGACGACACACAGCTTCTGGAGAGAGAAAGTGAAAACGAAGAGAACACACGTGCAGAAATAGGGGACGTGACGCAAAACCACGACTCCCACAGCGCAGAGGAAGAAAAAGGAACAGGGACAGACAGTGAGAAGAGTCTGGAGGAAAACAAGGCAGGTCAGGTGAGAAAACAGCTGAAGGACACAAAGTCGAGTTATAGTTTGGAAGGGGAAGTAGAAGAAGAGGAGGACAGAGAAGAACAGAAGCAAAGGAGAGGGACGTGGGATGGAGGGAGTTTGAGAAAGGGTGGGCAGAAGGAATTAGACAAGGAGGCAAAAAGAACCAGTGCTATTAGTATGTGTTTTGATGAGGCTGTTGCGAGGGCAACAGGTAAACGATACAGAGAGAAGGAATGTATAGAAAAAGACAGACTCGTTGATTTGCCGTGGGAAAAGAGTGTACAGAAAGAAGGGTTGAACCAGAGAAAGAAAGAGGAGGAGGAAGAGAAAAATGACTGACATTTAAAAAAGTGTATCAATGTGTAATATAAGTTGTTTATAGACTTTTTTTTTTTTTGCTAGGTAAATAACTCCAAAAGGTACCCACATATTTTCATTCTCAAGGCTTTTTACAACTTTTTACAAGTTGCTGTTAAGTTGAAAGTTGACAAAGTTGACAAATGAATGCTCTTACATTTTGCCCATAATTCATCTACAGCTTTTGTGTACAGTCTTTTAATTCTGAGGTAATAAAATACATTATTTTACATTCAGGGATACAACATCAAAGATACCATCTATATGTACCCTCAAAGTACCATCAAAGGTACCATCTATGAGTACCTCCTACTGCTTAAAAACACATTTTTGGCCCTCAGAAAGGTACACATGGTTTCCTTGAGGTCCAATAATTCACCCTAGTGGGTACATAAGTGTAGCTTGTACCTTGGGGGACAGAAATGGTCTCATAATATACCCCAATTTCTGAAAGTGTTGTACATGCATGTTAAAAAAAAAAAAAGGGAAAAAAGACTACTGTGTAAGTGAATTGAATAAAAAGTTTTAAAATATTATATTGTAAAAAAAAAAGGAAATATTGGTAATGTACACAGAATTAAATCAAAACTGTATGAAAAAATTATTATCTTTTATTCCAGGCATAACTTCGTATATAGGCTTGTTTACAAATTATGATGATACCCAACAATAAAGGCATATTGTCTGATAAAAGTGAAATGCATGCTCCTTTTTTCAACCGGTTTAGAATCTAAGTATGAATACAGTTACTATCTTACTAGATGTAAATTGGAGGCACTGTGGAGTAGTGGTGAGAACCTCCGTCTAACAGCAAGAAGGTCCAGGGTTCGAGATCCAGGCTCGGCAAGAGTGTGGAGTTTGCATGTTCTTCCCATGCTTGCATGGGTTTCTGGCGAGCTGTTCAGTGCCTTCACCCAGAGTCGGCTGAGATAGACTCCAGCCTCCCTGCGACCGTAACAGGCTTAAGCGCTTCAGCAAATGAGTGAGTGAGTGAGAGTGAGAAAATGTAAATAATACACCACTATTGGTAACTACAGTATAATGAGTGGCACAGTGGTTAGCATGCGGTTAACAATGGTTAGCACATCCGCCTCACAGCAAGAAGGTCCTGGGTTCAAGTCCCAGGCTTGGTGAGAGTGTTTCAGTGTGGAGTTTGCATGCTCTCCCCGTGCTAATCTTGGTTTCCTCCGGGTACACCACAGTCCAAAGACATGCACATGAGGCTAACTGGCTGTTCCAAGTTAGGTGTTAGTGTGATTGTGAATGGTTGTGTGTGTGTGTGTGTGTGTCGGCCCGGCAACTGTCTGTCAAGCTTTTCAGAGTGTATCGTGCCTTTGCCCAGAGAAGGGCTAAGATAGACTCCAGCCCCCCTGCGACCCAGTAGGGTTAATTGGTTTGGCAAATGAGTGAGTTAGAGTGAGTAAATCTAACTATAATAACTCATAATGGATGGCACAGTGGAGCAGTGGTTAGCATGTCGGCCTCACAGCATGTAGGTCATAGTCACAGCATGTAGGCATGTAAATAGTTTACCATCTCTGGTAACTATAGTAACATTTAATGCTCCTAGCATACTGTTTAGCATGGCAAGGATGATTCGGCTGTAGCCAATGAAACGTCAGTGGTTACGGAAGTGTAACGCTATTGGTCAGCGTCACTGAGCGCGGAAGTGTAACGCTATTGGTCAGCGTCACTGAATGCGGAAGTGAAAGCTTTTCGCAAACTAATGTAAACATTTTGTCAACAGAGAGCTTATAGAAAAGAAAGGCTTTGCAAGAAAACTGCTGTGCAGCACAAAAGAATCCGAGTAAATCCGTTTTTAACAGGGGACAATTATAATATACACTTTAATTATTATACATTTTTTTGCATTAAAACCTTTAGTAGCGCGAAATAGAGCTGGTTTCCTGTGAACAATGTCTTCTGTCGATATCCATTCCCAGTTAGCGTCCATAATAGAAAGGTTTGCAAAGGGTGCGTTAGTAGAAATGACCAAAATCATAGACAAGGACTCGGCGCTTTTGCGTGCGGAAATAGCGCGGAGACAGATGGAGGTCGAGGCACTTTTGTGTAAACTGCAGTTCGCAGAGAGTGAGCTGAGATCGGCGCGCCAGGCTGCAGCTACACGCCAGTCGGCTCCCAACCGCCGATCAGTGGCTGTACAGGTTACTATCACGGCTTCACTGCAAGGTAAACTGGATCATGAAGAATAAACAGAGTTAGAGATCATCAGGGACCCTGGTTGGTCCGGGGGGAGACTGTCTTTTTAAAGAGCCAAGTCTTTATTCACTGTCCATTAATGTGAAGTTTAAAAGGAAACCAACATGGAGAACATTTCCCCACATGCAAAGTGCTAGAGGAGGAAACCTCAAAGAGGAGGGCTGGTGATGTGTGCATGATGTTCATCATATGCATTTCATTTACAAGGTTGTCAGATCCCTACCTTTTTTAAATAATATCCCACTTCTGCATGAGATCATTAGTTAATCAGTCATCCAACTTCCTTAGTCCTGTTTACTCTGGAAATTTACTAATTAACTTCACATCATTTGCATGGACTGATGTAAAGGGTTTGAGTCCCCGGCTCGGGTATTTCTCTGTGGAGTTTGCAAGGGTTTCCTCTGGGTACGCGAGTTTCCTCCTACAGTCCAAAGACATTATCCAGAGCGACTTACAATTATAATTTTTTATACAACTGAGCAATTGAGGGTTAAGGGACTTTCTCAAGGGCCCAACAGTGGTGATAGTGGGGATTGAACTGCTGACCTTCGGATCAGTAAACCATCGCCTTAACCACTAAGCCACCACTGCCCTAGTTAGGCTAATTGGTTGTTCCAATAACAAATTGCTCCTACTAGTGTATGTTTATGTGAATGGTTGTGTGTGTGTTACCCTGGGATGGTCTGGCGAGCTGTTCAGGGTGTACCCTGCCTTCACCCAGTGCCGGCTGAGATAGGCTTCAGCCTCCCCGCAACCCTAACAGGATTAAGCGGTTCTGCAAATGAGTGAGTGGACTGATGTGTCGTATGTTTAGCCACATCACTGACTGTAAAATATAAAGATGAAACCAATATCTCTCACCCCCATCTCCCCCTTCCCAACTACAGAATGTAAGGACACGCATACGGCCATGAACATGGACGGTTCTTCAGTGCGTTCTTCTCATGCAAAGGTAAAATTTGTTCTTTATTATTATTATCATTACTATTTTATTTTTCATGTTACTCGTTGATGTTGCTCTTTTTAAACCTGTCTTGTCCCAGCAGGAGGATAGAGCAGAATCGTTTCGGGTTAAAGAGGAGAGGACCGAGTTGAAGTCATGGGACAATGTAGAGGGTAAACTGAAATCGTCCTCTGTGTGTTCACCTACATAATTATTACATTAGCTCATTAGCCATTATATCAGGTAAACCGGTGCTTTGAACCTTGTATCCCTGTCCCTCAACAGAAAGGCACCATTGCTGATCAGTTATTATTTGGTGCGACTTTTATTTGCGTACACATTCGGGCCTCTTTACTTAACACGTCTTACATAATTGTAGATTAGATTTTTTTCGTGTGTTTTAGTGGGCGGCATGGCGGAATAGTGGTCACCTCACAGCAAGAAGGTCCTGGGTTCGAGTCCCAGGCTCAGACATTTCTGTATGGAGGTTGCATGTTCTAGGCAAAGAAATGCACAGTAGGCTCATTGGCAGTTCCAAATTGCCCATAGGTGTAAATGGTTGTGTGTGTGTGTGTTAGCCCACCTTCAGGGTGTATCCCACCTTTGCCCTGTGTTGGCTGAGATAAGCTCCACCCTCCCAGTGACTATTGGAAGAGAAATGTTCGGCAAATGAGTGATAGTGAGTGAGTGTGTTTTAGTCCCCTGGTATCCCATCAGAGTTATTCTGGAATCATGGCTTTGCTTTTGGAAGCAAACATCAGTAAAAACCAGCAGTAATGCTGCAGGAACCGGATTTACTTGTGTAGCACATGTACCTGATATTCTGGCAAGTTAGTGGATATAATATTACATCGGTATATTAAAACAGTTGTTTCACCCTTTTATTTATCATGTAGTGGTAGAGGAGACTCGTGTTTGCTGGGAGGGGGAGCGACATACATCCAACACATCAGGAGAAGGTGAGGCATAGAAGCATTTACGTCATGATAATTATGTACTATTTTCTTATAAACAGCATGAAATGAATACATTTAGCCACAGTGTATACATAATAATGCAATAACTCTAAATAATAATGCAATAAATGCAAAATCCAGTTAGTACAAGAGAAGTACAGCGAAAGTGAAGTGTCGTCCTCGATCTTATCACATCTGCCAATGAAGTTTCTTTGTTAGCAGAATTACACAAAAGTATATGTGCACATTTTCATGGAATTTGGGGGCAGCCGTGGCCTAATGGTTAGAGAAGCGGCTTTGGGACTGAAAGGTCGCTGGTTTTATTCCTGTACCGGCAGGAAAAATATGTGGCGGTGGGGGAGTGCGCTTCTTCCCTTCTACCCTTCCTCCACCTTCATGGCTGAAGTGCCCTTGAGCAAGGCACCTAACCCCCAACTGCTCTCTGGGCGCCTCTGTGTGTGGCAGCCCACTCGTCCGAGTGTGTGCTCACTGTTTACGTGTGTGGATGGGTTAAATGGAGAAGCAATAATTACCCAATGTGGGATTAATACATTAAATAAATAAATTCAAAAAAGAATTTCCACCAGAGGTGGAGTTTTGGAGAAGGAAGACTCTATTAGATTTTGGAGATAATCTGGATCAAATTGTGAATCCAAGAATTTTTTTAAGGATTTCTTAACATTGTAAGAGAGGATGAGTTGTTTTCTAAGTGTCCTATTACAGCAGGCCCAGAAGGGGGTGCTGTTTACCTTCTGTCACTTTCATAAAATTTTTATCAGTGGCCGGGCTATGGACGAAGAAAATTCTTTTAGCTTTTAGAGATGATCTGGATCAAATTATAAATCCAGAAATTTCTTAAAGGATTATTTAACATTGTAAAAAATTAAGATTTTTGAGATTATGGTTTATATGGGGGATTGCTGGGCTTGGCAGAGGTTTGTGCTCTTCGAATGCTTTTGTTCTAGAAAGTTGCAAAGCAGGCATTGAGCTAAAATATATCACTATTCTATATTCTGCCTAAATTTGTCAGGGCAGTTTTGTGTTCTGCATGTCCCAAGGACAAAAACAACAAAGCTTATACCTTTCATGGTAACCGTGGTTATCACGGGTGGTACATCATTATAAAACATAATCACCATAACCGTCATTGTAACATAATATGAGGAAAAAATGCTAATTTCTCCATTTATGCTGATGCCTTTATTCTGCAGGTCTTAATGAAGCTAAACCAGGTGTGATTTGGGACTCGTCGGATTTAGAGGACTTCACTCTGAGACCTGAGGCATCACAAGACACTACCAACACAGTTGTTGGGCATCACAGCACAAATGCATCCCCAAACCCCAGAGAAGATAACACTGTTCATTATCAATATCAACAAACCACAGAATGTGATGCCGGCCAACACAGACTCAACCGATTCGCTAACGCTACGGCGCTTCCTCCAGTCAGTGAGCAGAGAGGTGATAGTGTAGGGACGGGGGAGAAGAGTTCGCGCTGCGATCAGTGCGGTAAAACCTTCACCACGCGCTTCTACTTGAAGATCCATCAGCGCATCCACACAGGCGAGAGGCCGTACACGTGCCTACAGTGTGGCAAGCGCTTCTACTGCAACTCTCACCTCATTTCACATCAGCGCTGCCACACGGGTGAGAAGCCCTACAGCTGTGAAGAGTGCGGCAAGTCGTACTCTCATTTAAACTCGCTGAAACTGCACCAGCGCAGCCACACTGAGGAAGAGGTCTGCAACTACTGGTGACTTTGATTGCTGTTGTTTAGCCTTTTGTTTGGATCGTCTCACATACACTGGTGTAACATTAACTGATTATACTATAAACCACAAGATTTAACATGCACTGTATGGTTTTATGGTGCATGTACACTGATCAGCCATAACATTAACACCACCTGACTGGTCTGTATCAAGGCAGCCCCATACACAGCAAGCTGCGATGCACTGTGTTTTCTGCCACCTTTAGCCAGGTTTGTACTACAGATGTACTAGCCTTCAGTCCTAACATGCATCAATGAGCCCTGGGCACGCATGACACTCTTGCCAGTTCACTGGTTGTCTTTTATTGGACCATTTTTGGTAGGCACTTACCACTGCATAGCAGGAACACCCCACAAGACCTGCCGTTTTTAGACCCATTGTATGACCATCACAACCTAGATCTTGTCAAAGTCACTCAGATTTTTTTACTTGCTCATTTTTCCTTCTCCAACACAAGTTTGAGAACTGACTGTTTACTTTATGCCTATTACATCCCACTCCTTGACAGGTGGCACTGTAATGAGATAATTGTACATTATATGCTGAAGGAGAGGTGGATGTCTATTATTTGAGCAGTCTGTTATTGACTGTTTCATGCGGCAACATCACAGAGCCTGCATTGCATAATTGTTTTCGTATGTAATACAATAATATAAGCAAAAAAAAAAAAAAGCACACTCAAATGAGGTTTTATGGTTTATTTCTTACATTTGTTTTATATTGACAGAAATGTGAGCTCAGAGTACATGCTCAAGCTCTTTAACCTTCTTTATGGTCTTTTTTATGGTCTTTAAAAGTATATACTACATGAAGACAAACACTAAAATGAGATTTTTATAGTTTATATTTGCATATTTTCACTATGACAGAGACAGGTCAGTTGAGCCCTGCTAACGGTGTCTGTTCAGCCGACTCATCCAAAAATGAAAGGTGTTTTAGTATAAAATAGACAGAAACACACACACAAAAAAAACCTAAAGATTTGTATGGTTTATTTTTCCATTTTTAAAGCATGCTTTGCATTTTTAATTCAATGACGCCACCTGCTGCAAGTGACCGTGACAAACTGTGAATGTCTGTTGTTTTGATTTAAACATTATCCATCCAGAATATTTTTATCTTCAGGTAGTGGACCAATCAGATTGTGCCGGTCACGTGTCGTATATACTAATCAATATTATTTTCACCTTTCAGTGGTTGTTTGTAATGTTTTTAATGTTATGGCTGATTTGGTGTGTAATCTTGATTTCTGTGTTCCGTTTAAACACAAATGTAAACATTTTTCAGAGCAGGGTACAGCAGAGTACTGCCTTGGAATTTAAAAAGCAGTATTGTGCTAATATTTTATGTTCTGGTAAAATTACATTTTGGTTTCATTTTCTCACCAAGCCACATCAGTAATGTGAAGAAACGTATATTTTATCTTCTATTTACATTAAATGTGTTTGATTAACCAGTTGTTTGGTGTTGAAAGCTTGCTTCTATAGTTCCTTGTTTAATTACTTGTTTTGGATAAATACAGAAAACTTGTATCCAAAAGGGGCGGCATGGTGGCGCCTCACAGCAGTCGTGGGTTTAAGCCTCTGGCTTGGGCGTTTCTGTGTGGAGTTTGCATGCTCTGCCCGTGCTTGTATGGTTTTCCTCCAGATACTCTGGTCTCCTCCCACAGTCCAAATACATGCACGTTAGCCTAATTGGCTGTTCTAAATTGCCCCTAGTAGTGGATTAGTGTGTTGTGGCTGTGTGTTGGCCAGTGGTGGTTTAGTGGTTAAGGCGATGGTCCAGACTGATCCGAAGGTCAGCGGTTCTATCCCCACTATCACCACTCACCCTTGAGCAAGGCCCTCAATTGCTCAGTTGTATAAAATAATTGTAAGTCGCTCTGGATAAGAGCGTCTGCCAAATGCTGTAAATGTAAATGCAATGGTCTGGCAAGCTGTACAGGATGTGTCTTCGCCCAGTGTGAGCCTAAGGTAGTCTCCAGCCTCACCGCGACCCTAGTAGGTTAAACGGTTCTGCAAATGAGTGCGAAGGTTCGATACACCCTGAACAGCTCGGCACACAGAACCACTCACACTTAGCTGCAGTATGGAACAGCCAACTGGCCTAGTGTGCATGTCTTTGGATTTTGGGAGAACACCAAAGTACCCAGAGGAAACCTACACGATTATGGATCCCGCAGAGCCCGGAACTCGGACCCAGGACCTTCTTGCTGTGAGGCGGACGTGCTAACTATTCGTATTATACAGTAATAAGAAATATTATGAATTAATCATTATTATTTAATTATTAAATTGTTATTTAAATAAATATTAACTAAATAATTTTAAAAATATATATATTTGATCGTGAATTGTTTTTTTTTTTTTTTCATGTTTTGGCGGATATTTTCATGCTTTTATTATGCTTCAAGCCGGAAGTGACGTCAGATGTTGTCACTGGCCTCATTGACTACTTCCTTCCTTGTGTCACAGGCTATTCTTGTTCCTCATAGCGGTATTTTCGCCCTCACTGAATCGCTGGATGGGAATTGTGTTAGAGGAGCTCGGCAGTGTGTCGTTATATCGTGTTTTCAGTAACGGAAATGGCTGCTGCGGTGTTACAGACGCGGATAACCGCCATATTGGATGTGCTAACGAAAGCAGCAGTGGCGGAGATTAGCCAGCTCATTCAGGACGACAGCGCTGTGTACCACCGGGAAATGAAACGGAGGGAGGATGAGATCGAGGGGCTGAAGAAACGACTTCAGGTCACCGAGAAAGAGCTAAAGAAAGTCCAGACTTCCGCGTCAGGCAGGTGTTCGGTCGGTGTTCAGGTCCAAATGCTAGCTACAGGTCAGTGTGGAGGGTTGAAGGTGTCTCGAGCTCGTTCACTACAGTGAGCAGTTAAGCTAAAGCTAATCTTACTGTGGTGCTCACGTCTGTGTACAAACCTGCACGGTTTCAGGATAAATTCCTCATCAATGACAAGCAATTTTTGGACATATGGAAATGAAACACTTTTGGACATGTTGGTGTTTTATTCCTCACATTGTTTAGCGTTCAGTTACATGGAAGTTCTGTAAAACAGCACACTTCCGGTTGCTACCCCTCTCCAAATTCTAATTCAAAGCTATTTGTCACATAGAAAATCATACACAGTGCAATATGTAGTGAAATCAGTAAGAAGAATAAGCTATCAATATCAAGAAGAGAAGAACAATAACTATAACTATTTAAAAGACTTTATAGTTAAAGGTCAATATAAATACAAAAATGCAAAATATAATATAAAATATAGGATACACAAATATATAAAATGAAATATAAATGCAGTGACGATTTTACAAGTAATATTGTCTGTAAAGTGTCAAGTGTCTGTAAAGAATCTCATTGTAGCTACAAACAGTTATTAAACCTTTTTTTCCCCCCTCTCTCTCTCTCTCTCGTAGCTAATAACAGCTTGTAATGGTGCCAAGAATGTACTAGAAAGCGCCCCCCCCCCTAAACACTGGAGCAGGGGTCACTAACACGGTGCTCGCGGGCACCAGGTCGTCCCCAAGGACCACATAAGTCGCCCGCAGGCCTGTTCTAAAAATAGCACAACTCACTAGTGAGCTGCGTCTAAAATTA
>JAQMYF010000008.1:5074774-5086771 GCA_030014195.1 Neosilurus mollespiculum
GGATATATATATATATATATAGAGAGAGAGAGAGAGAGAGAGAGAGAGAGAGAGAGAGAGAGTTAGCAGTTTATGATTATTTGCATGCATGAAATTTCATTCAGTACAGTTTTTCTTCATCATTATTTGGACACATGGATCTTGAACACCATAAGCGTAAAGAACTCGATGTGTGGTTTCCGAAAGATGGAGCTACAGCACATACACACACACACATACACACACTGTCGGAAGATCACTGAAAGTGCCAAGGGTAATGTTTCCCCTTTCAAACAACAAGCCGAGACACTCGTTCAGTGTAGTCCCAGTGTCCGGCCCATTCCCCTGACCTCACCCCTCGTGATTTTTCTTTCTGTGGGGCTACCTTGAATCATGAGTGTATACTCAACGACCCCAAGCCCTGCTATTCAGCAGGAAATCACTACTGTTTCACCCGACACGACCCGTCAAGCCATGACAGCCTTCGGAAATTTCCTCCACGAGTGTATAGACCATGAAGGCCACCGTTCAGAGGAAATAATCTTTAAAACATGATGAATAAAAACTGTTGAATGACGTTTCATGTGTGTAAATAATAATTTGGTTATCTTCAATGACTTTTTATTTAATTTACCTTTGAAATGTTGGAGGGTTTTTTTTTTTTGGTCACCCTGTACATTAGTACAAATTTGCAATTTATCTCGCTGCTGCTATTGGAAGTGAATCAATATCTGAGAATTCAATAGCAATGTATTATATCTAGATCTGTCTGTCTATCTCTCTCTATCTATGAGATTTTATGAAGTTGGCACCTGGATTTTTCTAGAAAAAGGCACTTGCCTAAAGTGACCTATCTGGCTAGTTTGAGCAAAAACATTTTAAGCAAAAAAAAAAAAGAAGTGTTTTAAGGCTTTCATTGTAATTTGCATGCATTTGCACCATGATTTAATATCGCACTTATTTATCTGACAGATTTGATGGCATGCAGAAAACAGGCACTACCTGGGAACCACATAGAAACATTGAAAATGAGTTCAGCGCAAGAGCCCAAAGAAGAGAAACCACAGCTTCCTAATAAACCTCTGGCATCTTCTCACCGTATCGCAAAAGAGCCCAGCGCTCCAGCAGAACCGGCGAAGCCTAGAGATCCGAGGTGTGATGACGAGGAGTTCAGCAGCCTGGAATTTGAAATGAAAATCGAGCAGGTGGAAGAGCTTGTGGATCAGGAACTGAGCCTTCCGAGGACGGATTACAGCGTGGCCGAGGCAAACGGGAGTTTGGAACACAAAACGGTCCAGAGGGACGCACCTCTCTGGCCGTCCATAGAAGACAACCCAGCAGGTGAGTTCTCCCTTCCTGATGGCTGTATGGGGTTAGAGCAATATGAACAGATTTCCACGGAGCAGTGTCTGGCCCAGGTGATGAAGGATCCTGTAAATTTGATCCCTGACAACACATCCAATAAACACGACGATCCGTTTGGATCGGCGCATGTCAGGGTTGACCGAGAAATGCACTTTGACAGCAACATTGCAAAAGACTCTGAATATGTACAGATTAGGGACGGTCTGGGTCACATCAAAGCACCGAGGCCATCAAACAACAAGCCCAGACACTCGTTCAGTGTAGTCCCACGTTCACATTTATCCACCAGTCCTTTCTTAATGCCCGACATGCTTCCTGTGCGACAAAAGCCTTTTCGTTGTGAGGAATGTGGTAAAGGCTTTACCCAGAGGATGAGACTGATCACACACAAGCGAATCCACACGGGCGAGAAGCCATACCACTGTCAGCTCTGTGGCAAGATGTTTTCAAGGCAGGACAACTGCCTCAGGCATGTACGTCTACACAGTGCACAAGGGTGGTAAAGAAGCTTTTTCGAGTGTTGAACTGTGTTTTTAATCATTGTATTAAGAATAGGCATGTTTACTTCCTGTCCTGTAGGCCATTACTCACAATTCCCATATATTGTCCTCCATGATTATTGGCACCTCTTAGTAAAATATCCAGAGAAACATAAACTATTCATCAAGAAATAATAATTTTCAGCTATGTTTATTGGCACCCCTGGTAACTCATTATAACTGAATCATATTTCTCATTTAAATTGTATATTGTTGAGTTGAGTTGAGTGCATAGGGACCTCTAAGCTTTAATCCACGACTTCCTGTTTAACTGGGGTACAAATATGGGTGACCAAGAGGCTCAATTCACTTCATCATCCATCTACATGGAAAAGAAAACACAAAGCAAGTAATGGAGAAGTGTGTTGACTATTATAAGTAAGGGAAAGGTTATAAATAATAGCTATTCACCTGAAAAATTCACATTTCTGCTGCTGTAATAATAAAAAGTATACACCAAGCTTACCTGGAAGAAATTCATTTTTCCTCCACGTACAGTCAGCAGAGTGGTAAGAGAGGCAAGAAATCGGAAAAGCTCACTTTCAGTGAATTACAGTAAATATGTAAAAATTTTTAGGGTTACCAGGTCTCCAAAACTGTAAGTGCCTGCAATTTATTACATTTTTGACTGGAACCATGTTCTGTGGTCTGATGAAACATACAGGACTTTTTGACAGGAAACAATGAAGTTGGGGCTGGCATTAAAAAAAAAAAAAAGATGGCTATAATTAAAAGGATCTATCGTGAATGTTAAATATGGTGGGGGTTCTGTGATGTTGTGGGGCTGTTTTCCCTTCAAAGGCCCTGGAAAACATGTTCGGGTACATGGCATCGTGGGCTCGATGCAGTACCACGACTTTCGAAATCGAAATCTGTCAACATATGCCATGAAATTATTGCTTGGTTGTCATTACATCTTTCAGCAGGTCGATTATTCAAAGCATTTGTCTAAATTAACACAGAAATGGTTATCTGACCACTGAATCAAGCATCTGCTGCCATAGCTATGTCCTATGACCTGAATCTCATTGAAAACCTGTGGGATGAGCTAAGGAGGCATGCACAAGGGATGGCCCGGGATCCTAGATGGTTTCTGTAAAGAGGAATACTCTCATAGTCTCTGCTCTGTATTCTCCAAATTACTAAAATGTTTTTTGAGAAGACTCTTTGTACCAGTAAAGGAAGGTTGTACATAGTATTATATGCATTTTTGTTAAAAAATGGGGCCAGTAATTATGGAAGGCACTGCATCTTGTGGACAGAAAATCTCTGGCGTCCTCTAGTGGATGGTTCTGGTACAGATTTTAACCATGCCTACAGTTAAGTTTTATTCTTCTGCCCATTGTCAAAGTTAGAGGTTGAGCTTCATGTGTTTTTGCTCTGTTTTAAATCGATATCATTAAATATGTTTAAAAAACCCAACAGTATAAAAATAAAGCATACCACATAAGACAACTAAAGACAAATGTGCTGGATGTCTCATTTCTGAATTACTCCTTGATCAAGCAGTGCTAATGTGATGTAACTTGCATTACACCCTCCATACAGTCCGAGTTAATCTCAAAGGCATGTTGTACACATTAATCAGGGTGAATGTATGACTCTACCCCAAGCTACATGGTGCATATTACACAAGTCATCGTTGATGTACCGACTTAATATTTAACGGATATCCAGTGGAAACACACCATACATGTGCTGGTAGCTCTTTTTATTATTTTAATCAAAGTATCACAATCATACAAGATCCTCTTTGTGGGCTTCACGCCTTGTCTGCTAAAACCCAAATAAACCAGCAAACTGACATCAACCGCCGATAGCAACAGAAAAATTCAATGGTAATAATTATTGAAAATATTTATCAAATACTTTCATTCTAAGTTTTGTTTTGTTGCTTTAGTATTTTTATAGTTTTCTTTTCAAGTAGAGTAGATACAGCAAACCTCCCTGCCTTTATGCTCTTCTGTCCTCATGACACACAGGCTGATATCCTTGTAGTTGAGTAGCCAATCAGAACACACGATTGCTCATATCCAGTTGGCGTGGATATAAGAACTTTTATTATTATATTCTACATAAAAATGGCACAATCTGATTCGTCGTCTATATGGCGATTAAAAACATTATCCCGAATCAAAATGACAGACACTGATAGTTTGTCACGGTCACTTGGAGCAGGCAGCGTTATTGTTGTGCTTTAAAATAGAAATAAATACACCATAAAATCTCATTTTAGTTTGCTTTCTTTGTGTTTCTGTGTAGAATATATTACATGTATTTTTATTTATATAAAATATATATTAATACATATGAATCATGCGACATTTCACCATACAGTGTTGCACTGCACAATGTGCGAATTTATTACTTAATTTTTTTTATTTTTTTATTTACATGTATGCAACTGTTAATACAGAAGTAATTCATTTCTATAAAGGGGTGCATGCTTGTCAGCTCGTACTTTGTGTAGGTGTGTCAGGTTTTATTTAATTTAGAAGATCACTAGTTTCTATCTGATTTGGTTCATAGGCCTATCTGATAAAATTCATAGGCCTATTTGCTTTGTGGTTCTTTAGTTATTCAAGCTGTCAGCAGTAATGGTGAAATGTGATTTCCATCACTTTAATCATTTTTTGTTACAGTAAACCTGATGCAAATGGACACCATTTGCTATACTGTACACCGGTTCGGGACAAAGCCTAAACTGGAGAGTGTAATTATCTTCTCCCTTCAATATCATTGTCTTTGCACAGTTATGAAAGTATAAGTACATATCCTCGAGGTCGCCAAGTATTAACTAATGCACATGGCGTCACTAAAGGGGAAAGGCATACGTCATTTTTCTTTTTTTTTTTCTTTTTTTTTTTGTACTTCTTTTGAGTGTAAGAACAAATAAGCCTTTACCCTTAGGATGAGCAGACCTCAATGGGACATGTCTCAATTAATGGAGTCAATGATGAGAAATTGACTGTATTTCACATTTGGGTCCTCCATCGTCTCTTCTTTTAATAAATTACATTAAAACAGGACATGCATGTCTTTAACTTGTCA
Organism: Neosilurus mollespiculum; assembly: GCA_030014195.1. Lineage (NCBI taxonomy): Eukaryota > Metazoa > Chordata > Actinopteri > Siluriformes > Plotosidae > Neosilurus > Neosilurus mollespiculum. The sequence goes on from JAQMYF010000008.1 coordinate 5,079,709, forward strand.
AGTTACTCTATATAATCCTTTTTCACATAATTTGCCCTTTAATTAGGAAGAAGCCAACAGCATTATTTACCCAACAAAAGTATTACTACCTGTGTAAGGACAAGGAAATTCGTTCTAATGATAAATTCTTTAGATATTTTTAAACAGTAGAGAGAAGGACAGGAAAGTAAACTATAGTGCAGAACAGTCTAACAGGTGTGTCACTCTACGGGGAAGATTTCACTTCTTATTATTTACATTTCAGTAGCATATTAATGACCTTAAAGAATAAACTCCTTACTTTAATGTACTATACTTTCCGTCATAACGGAACATACAGTTGAGTGCAGACGTTTGCACTGTTCATGTACAAATTACATGGAATGGCAGTTAATGTTCAGAAGACCAGTTATTAGAGCAAGGATGGGCATTCCCTAATGGTAAAAAGTTTTATTCACTCATTTTCTGAACCGCTAAATCCTAATTAGGGTCGCGGGGAGGCTGGCACCCATTTCACCCAACTCTGGGCGAGGGCGGAGTACAGCTCGCCAGGCCATCGCAGGGCAGAAACACGCCGACGACAACCCAATGGCCTACTCTTCTACTATTTTCGAATAACAGCAATGGTTCTTTTACATGCCTCTCACCACAGACAGTGAGAGACGTGGCTGTCCTTTGATAACCCAGTTATCTGCACTGGCACTGGGGGGCAGCAATGACAACTCAGTGATAGTGGGGCTTGAACCCAAAACCTTTGGATCAGCCAGCCAGCACCTTAACCACCGAGCCACCACTGCACCCCTTGTAAAAGGTTTTAGACCATGACAATTTTTCTATTAAAAAAAAAGTCGGCTGTTAAAAGGAAGTGAAATTGTCCTGGGATGGCATGGTGTCGTAGGGGTTAGGCAAGTCTGCCTCACAGCAAGAAGGTCCTGGGTTCGAGTCCCAGGCTCGGCGAGAGTGTTTCTGTGTGAAGTTTGTATGTTTTCCCTGTGCTTGCATGGGTTTCCTCCAACAGTCTAAAGGCATACATGTTCGGCTACATGGCTGTTCCAAATTGTCCCAACTGTAAGTGTGTGTGAATGGTTGTATGGTGAGCTGTTCAGAATGTACCCCTCTTTCACCCAGAGTCGACTGAGATAGGCTCTAGCGACCCTCGAGTTATAAAGCGGTTCAGAAAACGAATGAATGCTTTTCACAAGATAAAGAGAATCTCATCTGCTCCAACGTCCTGTCTCGTCTGCTCCAGCTGAATGGAGTGGCGGCGTGAAGACCACCTGCCCTTAGCACGTTCCTGTTTCTGTCCTTGGGTCTTTTCAACTTTTGGAGTGGTGCCTGACTCATCACCACAGGACCGGGTGGATGTATTGGCAGTGGAGCTGACTGAGAGAGGAGGCAGGAAAGTAGTATTACGTGCCTGGGGCTTTGAACTTAATTTCTCCTGTGGTTTCCATTTTCTTACGGTGTTAAATCCACCCTGAGCAGCTGGAGGTGCCAGAGAGCAGGAGCTGGTGTTGCTAGGGAAATGGTGGAGGTTTCTGCTGCTGGGAACTGGCGGTAGCGTTATAGTGTTGGGCTGGTCATGTAGGTGTGTGTCTGAGCTGGAGAGACTGAGTGATAAGGTGGGACGTTGAAGTAAATTCTGTGCAGGGAGGGCAGGTAGAGTGTTACGTCGATTGCGTAGCTGTGCTTGAGTTGGTGGAGCAAAGTTCTCTGCATGGTTCCTGCAAAACGTTCGGCCGGATTTGAGATTGGAAGCTTTCGATGAGCTACTCTGATCCACTTGCTGAAAAAGGGAGGAGTCCCGGCTGCTGTGCTTCCCCTCTTTATCTTCGTCTTCCTGCACGGTTCTTTTGGTAATCCGTTCTTCATAGGTGTGAGTAAGGTGTGCCAAATTGTGGATGGCTAGCCAGGGTTCAGAACTTAGCCGCTGGCGGTCTGATGCCTCCGGCTCCAGAAACAGAGGTGAGGCCGCTCTGCTCGGTCTTCTCCCTGAAGCCCTGAAATTGAAAATACCTTCTCCCTCAGTCTCAGAGTTTGGCGAGCCTGTCTTGAGCTCAATGTCAGAAGGTGACATGCAGGTGACAGGCGAGGTGTCAGGTGATGGAGGCACATTGAGATAGCGCCGGCTAACAGCGGAACCACCTGTGCTTAGATCTGTGGAGATGATGATGATGTCATGCCCCTTAGCCCTGCAACCATCAAGCAGCACACGGATGGTATCTTGGTCATGCGCATTGATGCCATAGACTAGCGCAGAACCTCCAGCATAGTCCTCCATGCTAGGGTCAGCACCAGCCGAAATCAGGGCTGCAGCCACTTCAGCACCAGCACGTTCCATACAAGCGTACATAAGGGGCGTACGTCCGGACTTATCCTGGGCATTGGGATCAGCATGGTGTTGGAGGAGGAAACGGATCAGCCTCAACGAGTTAGTGTTTCCAGACTGGTCAGCTCTCAAAGCTCGGCATGTGGCTAGAAGAGGTGTCTCGCCTCGTTGGTTGCGCTCGTTGACTTGTGCACCCCCTTCCACCAGCAAACGAACCAGACGCATCTTGCCCAATTCAGCCGCCTTGATAAGAGGGCTTCCGTCCTCCAGATAGTCCTGCCGCTCAGCCATAGGTTTAAAGATCTCAGACCTTAGTCCTATGGCCATGTGTTATGTAGAAAAGAAAGGGAACAATAACAGGAAATTTTAATCATCCAGAACACAACATTTCATGATTATCATTTTTTTTAAATAAACCCATACAGCTTCTTGTGCAGTTGCCAGTTTATTAGGTTTACCAATGTAATAACTTGCAAATAAGCCTATAATGACGAAATGTAGTCTCTGATGAAAAATCAAAATCAGAAAAGCTTACGGAAGGAGGCCAGTGTGGTTAGGAAATCTACTGTGAATGATTTTTACGCTGAAAATGTCGAGCACCGAAGGCAGCCCTGCAAAAGCGTGGGACCTGTAGAATGTCCGCTGCTTTGAAATGCTTTCATGTCAGTAGGAAGGCTGACCGAGTTGAAAGGGAAAAAGAGGTCAACTGTGCAGACTCAGCCTTCAAAAAAAACATTATATAACCAACTATATTTATAACAAATTATAGCAGATTGTATCACCCTCTTATTGGACTTAATGTGTATCTGCAAGCATTATGTTTTACATATGTACATAAATCATAGTATAATGGCATAAATAAAAATATACGACTTAGTGTGTTCAGTCCCTTAAATTTCTCTACCGATATTTCCTATTGCATCATGGATCATCTTAATTAAATATTATTATTACTTTATTGACCCCATTTCTATTTAGTAGACTAGTAGTCACTGTAACAATTAAAACTGAACCAATTAAAGAAAACCTGACTTAATAAGAAACATATCCAATGACCCTGTGAGCTAATATTTAATAAATATCTTTTTTTGTGTGTGTGTCTTGTAATTGCAAGGAAGTTGAAACTGACCTGTTGTTTCTTCTGCGATCTCCTGTACCTGCTGCAGGTTTTGTCCTGTCTTTGCGTGCTTCAGGTCAAATGATTTAGATATCTAACTGAGGGAGTCCGAGAGCATGCTTTTCTGATGGGGAGGGCATCCTTATCTGTACAGTATCCATGCACATAAATGTATTCACAATAAGGACATGAGGATTCTTTTTTTTTTTTTAAATGCGAGAAAGTCATATTTAAAAAAGCCTATTTTTTATTTTTTTTTTACCAGGTTTTTTTATGAGTACATTGGGTTGTATATGTTGCAGTACTAGGTGGGACTTCTTTCAGTTAAATTTTTAAATGCAGGGTTGTTGTTTTTTTTTTTTCATTTGGGTTTTTCTAATTCATAAGTACAAGAGAGAGACATATTTCATTTGCTAGTTCTAAGCATGCTTCTTCCTGTGTGTGTGTGTGTGTGTGGGCTTCCTCTGGGTACTCTGGTTTCCTCCCACAGTCCAAAAACATGCATGTTAGGTTAAGTGGCTGTTCTAAATTGACCCTAGGTATGAGTGTGAGTGTGAATAGTGGTAATAGGATGTACCCTGCCTTTGCTGTGTTGGCTGAAATAGGCACCTGCCTCGCCGTGACCCTGGTATGATAAAGCGGTTCATTAAATGCGTTAAAGCTGACTCACACATAAGCGATATAGCCGCGAAATAGTGCGACGTGGTTTTCGCTTGGTTTCAGCCAAAAATACTGGCGTTAAGCTCGAAATTAGCGTTCTCTTCGAAAACCTTCGAATATCTAATAATAACATCTATTAATTCTAATTTTGCCTCAAATTTTGCGCAGGTCTGAAATTTTTCACCAAGGCTGCGAATATGGACCAATTACCTCGAATTCGACCGACTATTTCTGAAAATATTCAAATTCCACTTCGAATGTTTTTAAATTCCCTTTGAAATAAAATTCGGTTGTACTTTCAGATATACACACGGATATGTATAGTTTACCGGGTTGGGTTCAAAAGCACTCCAGTGGCCTGCACATAGCCCTGACCTACTGCCTACTGCACACCATCTCTAATGCTCTGGTGTCCGAATGAGCACAAATCCCCAAAGCAACACACCAAAATTTTAGTGGAAAGTCTTGGGTTGAGCTGATGCTGGAAGGTGATGTTCAACAAGCATTTAAGGGTAGGATGGTTGACTAACTGCATGCTTATTTCAAAATGTCACCCAAAAATTCCAGTATGAAGTGATGGCTCAGCGTTTAAAGTGATAGTACAAGTCAGTCTGGTTCAAAGCCATTCAGTCCAAGACCTGCAAACCCCACCGGACGTTCCAGATCCTGTTATTCCAAGATATTATAGCAAAAGTGAAATGCACACCACTGTGGATTCACACCACACATGTGAAACACACAGGGAGGAGAACTGACTACAAACCAAAAAGTCAGCTTGACGTCGTACTGACTGGCCTTTTGCTAACTGTCTTTTGCGTGCCTTGTTCTAAGCAGTAAAAAGTTGCAGACAGTAAATTTATGAATTTATGATTCATTTCAATAGAAAGTGGTCAACATTAATGCATTTTCAAGTGAAAGAGAGAGAGAGAGAGGCAACTTCCTGTTTCTGCAGCAGGACATTCTGGTGGAAATTTCTATGCAGTGTTCAGCAGAGATCAGCCTTGATCGAGTGTGGAAATGTACCACATCAGTGGATCCCTTCTGTATGATCTGATTCGGTTTAAAAGTAAGTGTAATCCTGGAAGAAGATCTCCACAGTTAAAACTTATGTTTAATAATATTTAAAAGTCTTGTCACTCTTTCTCCAGTAAACACTGGACAGGAAATTATCTTTTTCACTTTTCAAAATGTATCTAAAGCTTTTATATGAATTGTGTAGTATCTCGAATTGCAATGAGTACAATGAGAATAGATAAAGTTTCAAGTTTTATTGTCATATACAGGTAACAGTGGAACATCACTACCGGCAATGGAATTCTTAGACTCAGAGCCCCCTCAATATTGCACATAAGAAACAAACATTTCATATAAAAATAACATTGAGATAAAATATAAATTAGAAAATAAAAGCAACTATGTAAATAAAAGGAATAAAAATATAAACGTGGTGAACATTCTTGAGATAGATGCAAGTTCGATTTGAAATCTTGAATTTGTTTGTTTGTTTGTTTGTTTGTTTGTTTGTGGATGTGACACGGATTGAGCCGGCTGCAACATGGCGGACCCGGCTTATGGCAGTAGTTATCCACCCGAATGTACCCTGGACTTCATCGTTGTGCACCGTTACTGAGCTGCTGCCTGCTGTGATAAATCTTTCATCGCTTAGGACTGACACAGTTTATTATGTATATAAATTGCGATATACTTATTCAGGTATATGCCGATAAGCAGTTACTTGACTGCCGAAGACTTGTAATACATAAATTCATTCCTGATTGGCTGACTGCTGGCCGATGTTAAAATCAACTAATTCTTAAAGCTTCTGTCGACGTCTGATTAAATATTCATGATATACTCTGGCTTTTTCCCACCATAACGGCAGTAGCATGACTGGCACTGGCTACTCAATAAGACGGTAATGTAAACTTTGTCAATATTTAATCCGTTATATTACATATTGTCACGCACCTTTAAAAAATTCCTTCCAGGGGACATCATTTCACTTCGTTTTTCCGAGAAAATCCCCAAATTTTTCTGGGTGGCACCCTTGACCCCTGCCCATTTTCCTCCTTTTTCTTCTAAGCCTGTTCTCGTCCCTAACTGGCTGCACCAAATTGCCCCTAGATTTCCACTCTGGTTTCCTCCTACCTGCAAAAGACCTGTACATTAGGCCAGTTGGCAGTTGCCCCTCGGTTAGATTATGAGTATGTATGGCTGTATATGCTGGATCTGCGATGGACTAGCGGGCTGTCCATGGTGTACCGGTCCCGCCATTGACTTTGCTCAGAGTCGGCTGAGATAGGCTACAGTTACAGGATTAAGCGGTGGGGCAAATGACTGACTGAGTGATGATGATGATGGAGTATAATACTGTACAGTGTTTTGTGTGACCCCTTTGGCTTTCCACAGAGACTTCAGCGTCTGATGATGAGAAGAAAGAAGCGCCGTGAAGGCAGTCAGCAGTAACTCAGCACTGAGTTCAGCAAATCCTTTACATTAGGTTTAATAATGAGAAGCAGTGATATTGCTGTTACCGTGTGTAGCTATTTAATCAGACATGACCGCCAGGATAGGCTTTGTACTGAGAGAGAGAGAGAGAGAGAGAGAGAGAGAGCCAACTTCCGGTTTCAGCAGGACATCTTGCTGTAAATTTCCATCAGCCTGCTCATGTGTGGAAATTTACTGTATCACTTGATCCTTTCTATACGGAGCCCCCTTGGTGACATTGGATTAAAAATAAATAATGAGTGGATACGAGGTAATAACGCGATAATAAAAGTGATCTGACGCATTAAAAAACTCAATTCAATTGTTTTTCTCTAATTTTTTTTAAACTGTAGTCAGTAATGAGTTAATTATTATATATAGAGATATCAATATAAATTTTATTTTCTCATAAACATAGCAGGCTGCACACACCGCCCCCCCCCAAAAAAAAAATGTAAAAAAAAAAAAAAAAAAAAACAAAAAAAAAAAAA
>JAQMYF010000008.1:5089937-5113020 GCA_030014195.1 Neosilurus mollespiculum
CTTTGATAACCCAGTTAGCTGCACTGGGGGGACAGCAGTGAGAACCCGTTGATAGTGGGGCTTGAACCCCCAACCTTTGGATCAGTAATCCAGCACCCTACCACCGGGCCACCACTGCCCTGCAAAATATTATTATTATGATTATTTATAAATAATATTAGCCTGAGTTTAAACCTTAGCCCGAGTTTCACCAAGACAGAATAGCATCATTAGCATTTCCATCCTGTTTTATTGTACTTGCATTTAAATACATAAGAAAAATAAATTGTCGGGCAGTATGGCAGGGGGCAGAGGCCTTTCAGCGAGAAGGTGTTCGGCTCGAGGTCCATACTCGGTGAGGGCATTTCTGTGTGTAGTTTGCATGTTCTCCCAGCGGTTGTGTGGATTTCCTCCTATATTCCAAAGACATGCGCATCAGGCTAATAATAAGGCTGTTCTAAATTGCCCCTAGATGTGTGAGTGTGTGTGTGTGTTGCCCTGCAATGGTCTGGAGAGCTAGTTCAGGGTGTTGGCTGAGATAGGCTCCAGCCCTCCCTTGACCCTAGTAGGGTTAAGCGATTTGGCAAGTTAGTAAGTGAGTGTATGACAGTAGTGTCTGACCCTCCTTGAAAAGATTCTTATGACACTAATGGTGCCATTCAACGAGCAGAGCTGCTTTATTAGACCTGAGTTTAACGGCTGCCACGTTTCTTTTCTGTACTTCCAGGTGACACCCCACAGTACTGAGTTTACATTCCGCACAGAACGCCATGTTCCCAAGCTTGGTGTCATGCTTGTGGGCTGGGGCGGAAACAATGGCACCACCGTTACTGCCGCTGTGCTGGCCAATAAGCTTGGTCTGACCTGGAGAACCAAGACTGGCGTCAAGGTAAAAACAGTCATTCTGTTTTTATTTTAATGATAACATTCATTACAGTGGTATAACACAGGTGTGTCTAAACTTGTACAGAATAAGCTGCTGTGGGTGCAAGTTTTTAATAGATTTCCAAACAAGCAAGTTGAGTGTATTTAAAGCCGAATAATTAAAGAGATGGAATTAGGTATGGATGCTGCATGATTGCCAAGACAAGCTGCACCCACACCAGCCGTTTTTGGAGAGGTTGGACAGCACTGCTATAACACATCAATCAATATTTGTCTTTTGTAAAATATTATTTTTAATAAAGATGTTCACTAATATTTTGTCAAGTTTGTTAATACCACCACCACTACTACCACTACTAATATATTAGGTCACTTATACCGTGTGGTCCGAAGACTGAAATCATGATTTTTTTTAAACAAAAAGTATAAATCATAGCCATTAATGTCTTCCCTGCAATTCCTACATCCTTTTCTATTGTTTCCCCAGAGGGCCAACTACTATGGTTCATTGCTGGAGTCTTCCACTGTATCACTGGGCACAGGACCAGAGGGGGAGATCTTTGTTCCCTTCAGAGAACTGCTGCCAATGGTGCACCCCAATGACATCATATTCGATGGTAATGACTAGAAGCATGCTGTGGATACCTGGTGGTTTGACCATTACTGAAGGTCTACCATCATGTCCTTTTGTGTTTTGCATGAGCATCTCCACTTGCAATTGATGCAGATATCTTTGCTTCTTGTACTGCATTAGTATAATAATAATAATAATAATAGTAATAACAATAATAATAATAATAATAATAATCTTGGTTTATTCACATCTTTCCAACATACAAAAAGGCTCTTAGTCTGTAAATGCTATCTTAAAAAAACCCCACAGTTATAACACACATGTAACATTTATAAATACAACAAATAAAAAACAACAACTCAAACATGAGAGCTGACTAATAAATGTTTCTACTACTGTGGCAAAACTAATTTGTAGTCCCTTAGATAGATCATATAAGCTTGAAGGGCTTTTTGTATGTTTTACTGGTTTGTTACGTGATTCAAGCAGTCAAATATGGGGCTGAAAATTTCCATACCAGTCCAAAAGTACAGCAGTGAATAATCTAGATAGAAAGTACCACCCTAAATCATTACGGCAAGATCACCTAGGGATCCGAAAATTGCTATTAGAACCCAGAGTCATCCTGGAGCTCCAGAATTATGAAGATTGCCTAAGATGTATACTACAGTACAATTTCTCATGACTGTAGAAATTGGTAAATTAGTGCTTTGTTTCTATATGAATAATTTACCAAGCATGTCCGTATGTGTTTCAGGTTGGGATATCTCCTCTATGGATCTTGGTCGTGCCATGGAGCGTGCTCAGGTTCTGGATTGGAGCCTGCAGGAGATGCTTCGTCCCCACATGAGCCCGCTCAAACCTAGGCCCTCCATTTACATTTCAGATTTCATTGCGGCTAACCAGGAGCACAGGGCCGACAATGTCCTCACAGGCACCAAGGCAGAGCAGGTACAAAGATCAGAGTGTTGACTATGAATACACATTTACATTGGTACAATAGTTGGGATTATTTTTCACTAAACCCAAACTGACTGCATGGGTATATTTGTGAAGATGGAACAAATCCGCAGAGATATCCGCGACTTCAAGGAAAAGAGCGGCGTGGACAAAGTTATAGTTCTGTGGACAGCAAACACGGAGAAATTCTCCGATGTCATGACTGGTGTCAACGACACTGCCGAGAACCTGCTTTCTACCATCCAGGTAACCGATAGGCACAAAGATTGATTTCATGCACGTCACAACAATCAGGAGAAGGATGTACTGTCGGAGGGTGGGCTGAAAAGATCATAGGCTGAAAAGTTCGTGGTAATGCAATCCACTTAATATGTTTTATTATTATTATTTTTCAATATAGAATGGAGGAGAAGTATCTCCCTCTACTCTGTTCGCAGTGGCTAGTATTCTCGAAGGCTGTGCCTACATCAACGGCTCCCCTCAGAACACTTTCGTGCCTGGAGCTGTCGAGCTGGCTGTTCAGCAAGGGGTCTTCATAGGAGGAGACGACTTCAAATCAGGCCAGACGAAACTGAAGTCTGTGCTGGTGGATTTTCTCATCGGTGCTGGAATCAAGGTGAGAAAGACATGTTGTTTTATTTAGTACCCGTGTCAGGAATGAACACTGTATTAGTAGATGCTTTACCGTGTGTCTCCTTTTCATCGCAGCCATCCTCCATTGTGAGCTACAATCACCTTGGGAACAACGATGGCATGAACCTGTCTGCCCCACTGCAGTTCCGATCGAAAGAGATCTCCAAAAGCAACGTGGTGGACGACATGGTGGCGTCCAATCCAGTGCTGTACAAGCCTGGAGAGAAACCTGACCACTGTGTAAGAATCATTATTAGTGTGTTACCTTACCGTAGCAGTGCAGTATTTTCGACACTTCATAATGTCACACAGCACAGATTAATACAGTTGTGCAATAATATTTTAAAAGTTATCCTGATTTTATATTTCATGCTCATTTCATGATCCTTCTAATAACAGCAGCGCTATTCTTATGAATGATATCATTATATGTTCATAGCTGGTCTGCATGGCTTTAGAGTTGTGACCTGTAGCATTTGTGTTCTTTCTAGGTGGTCATTAAGTACGTTCCCTATGTGGGAGACAGCAAACGAGCAATGGATGAGTACACGTCAGAGATCATGATGGGTGGCACAAATACTATTGCTCTCCACAACACATGCGAGGTGAGTGCATTACCGGGTGGTCACTTATGAAGTGCACGAACCTGAGCCGATTTTGTGTTGCATATGGATGAAGAGTGTGCTAATACTTACACCACTTTCTCACTGACTCAAATTTTATGCGGGTACCGTGAGGAGAAACACCCCGCGGTGTAGATGCAGAAAACAGGGTTTTTTTTTCCCCCTTCGTCCTCTTCCCTTGGGAGGCACGATTCTGAAACAACAGCCGAGGTGAAGATTAACAGCCTTTTATATCACGGGAAAAAATGTATGATCAACATGAGCACCATATGGTACCACCGTTGCTTGTCGATGTTCACGATGGTCATACGATGCTGGTGGCGGTGTCACGTTGTCACGCGTAAATGACACCTTTTCGGTCTTTCGGCAGAAAATCAGACATGTTAGAATTTACCACGCGTAGCTGCAGAAGGCTGCGATGCTGACGGTTCTCTTCATCAACGTGTGATACACGCGATGACAATCACACGCTGCTCTGCGGTGTTCTGCGAAAGCATTTCCGTGAACTTTTGCGGGTCAAATTGTGACGGGGAGAAAGAGGCTTTATGAAAATGGTAAATTAGTGCAGTTTTAGAAGATACGGTCATTAAAAACTACCATGATGTGTGAAGCTTGCTCTTTGATCACTGATTTGTTTACTGTGACAGTTTTGACTTTTTTTTATTTTATTTTTTTTTTTTTAATTGACATTTAATTTTTTTCATTATTTAGGACTCGCTGCTGGCTAGTCCCATCATTTTGGACCTGGTCATTCTGACTGAGCTGTGCCAGCGAATCACGTTCTGCACTCAGCAGGACTTGTCCTTCCAATCCTTCCACAGTGTCCTGTCCCTCCTCAGCTTCCTCTGCAAGGCCCCAATCGTACCGCCCAAAGCGCCAGTGGTCAACGCGTTCTTCCGCCAACGAGCCTGCATCGAAAATGTCATGAGGTACGGGAAAGTTTGTGCATTATACAGATTTATTGCAATACAGTTGTAGGACTTTTGTACAATGTTTATCTGATACTTGTTTTAGTCATTAGCAATATAAACAATATTCATGGGTGTCATTTTTATGCTTGGGTGGCACGGTGGTTAGCACGTCGGCCTCACAGAAAAAAAGGTCCTGGGTTCGAGCCCCAGTCTCTGCGAGGGCTTTTCTGTGAGGAGTTTGCATGCTCTCCCGGTGCTTGCGTGGGTTTCCTTTCGGTACTTCTGTTTCCTCCCACAGTCCAAAGACATGCATGTAGAATAATATGAGAAACGTGGAGGTACTGCACACTTAGCTGTGTTTTGAGCTGAAACTTAAATGATGTCTTTGTACTGTATATTGACAACAGTAGCAAATGGTAAAGTCCGTTCGACTGTTTGATACTTGTCTGTCATGAGGTTTAGAATTTTGATTGTAATGGCTACACGTTTTCACTAAATCTCATTTTTAAATATAGGACTCATTATTCACCTCGTAGCCCCTTGCCCAGTTTTACCTTTTATCCAGATTAATCAGTGGGAGGAGCTAAGAGCTGCAGTCAGGTTACAAATAAGGAATAATGAACTGAGGTGAAGGGATTTGCTTTTCAGTGCAATGTTGCTAATGTGGTTTGACTTTCCTTGCTTTTGTCACACAGGGCGTGCCTTGGTCTTCCCCCTCAGAACCACATGCAGCTCGAGTATAAGATGCAGAAAAGCTTCACGGTTTGTCAAGACAAGAAAGTCCACAACCCTGTAGCCACAAAAGGGAACAATATCATCACCAAAGTGTATCAGGCGATCGAATGTAACGGAGCCAGTGACCAGAAGCGTGTTGACCGATAAGCGAAAGATAATCACATGACTGAGCGATGTCACTCTGTCTGATAGAGACGAGAATTTGTAACTTTGCACTAATCCGCAGAGACCATTAACTATTAAATCAACAGAATGAGTCTTATACTAAACGAAAGCTTACTGTTTACTGGGAATGTTTGGTTCTTTTTGAGGATTTCTTTTGCAAAGTGAAAAATATGATGTCACTCAGTGATTTGAATACGAATGTAACTCGCTACCTTGAATTATGATTATTAGTTTGCAGAAAGTTTGACACTTTGAATATTTTAACAAATAAAATTTGTATTGCATACAGTTAATTACTATAATCATAAAATGTACGTTGGAGGGACTTTTAAAGGTTGTTTAATTTGTCCCTCCAAGTAATACAGAAATTTGAACAAAAGGGTACAAGTAGAGCAAAGAAGTCTTCCTCCAACACCCCTCCCACCCTCCCAACGGAAAAAAAAGCTGTTTTACTGCGAGTGTACTGTATTATGTTTATCACAACTGTACTGTATTTTACTCTGATGTAGTTTGAAATTATTTGAAGCATAGCAAATGGAACCAGAGCCATCAAGTGATGTAACTGTAAATGTTACTGTTCTGCAGTCTTTCCAAACACATTAAATTATATATTTTATGGATCACGCCTCTACACAAAGTGTGCATAGAGGTGGAAATGTTGATGCACATACAATGAAAATGTTTGAATATAATACTACTACTTATTATTATTATTATTATTATTATTATTATTATGAATGTTATGCTTTTTATTTTCAGGAAATACAAAGGCTTTGTAATGTCTCATTAAAGGTTTTGGTTACAGTCATAAATAAATCCTGTTTATGTTTCACCAAGGATGATGATTCATTTATTTATGAGTGTAAACGACTTGCATCTCCATTTACACGAGACCCTACGTAGAATTAAACGGTTCAGAAAACGAATGATGGACAACTAGCCCAATGTGCATGTGTTTGGACTGTGGGAGGAAACTGGAGTACCCGGAGGAAACCTACGCAAGCACGGGGAGAACATGCAAACTCCAAACAGAAATGTCCAAGCCTGGAACTCGAACCCAGGTTGTAGCTGAATCCCAAACTGGTTTAAGTTGCACATTAGTGCCCTACATGTGTACACTCCGTAGGAATTTTCGAGGCATTTGGGATTGTTTTACCGTTGGAGAGTCGGGCAACTGCGCATGCGCCTCAGCAGCGGTGTCCATAGCAACACTATCACACCTGCGCCTGAGTAGCATACTAGCTAGCATGATTCCCAACAAACCCGGGGCTCTTTTTCTGTTTGTTTATCGCGGATATATTGATTTATTTTTAGTTGGAATGATTAATAACTTTAGTGATTGATACAGCCCTAATTTATAAGGTTTAAAGCCGGTTATAATGGCGGAAAAGAGGCGGTCGGGGGTCGCTGCGGACCCCAAATCAGACAAAGCCGAGAGCGATGAGGAGTTTCTGTCTCAGGCCGGAGTGAGCGCACTGCTCCGGGGAGCCCTGCTGAAACTGGTGGAGGCCCGACCGGAGGATCCGATAGGATTTTTGGCTGAGCATTTCACTAATGAAGCGTCGGAGACTGAGAGCTGTGGAGGAGGTGATGGAGGAGAGGGTGAAGGGGGAAGAGATGGAGAGCTGGAGGAGCTGCAGCTGAACAAGGCGCTGTGGCACCTGAGCTTGGTGCATCACTCCCAGAGGTGTGGGGATCCACCAGTTTTTGGGGTCTCTTACTTTATTCCTCTCTCTTTTTTAAACACGACTGTCAGTCAGGTCTTTGTGAGTATTAAAAACACAGTGAATGAGGATAAAGATGAAAGGTTTTACATTTACACCATTTTTTATTAGATACATTCCCATATGTTTACACATTCTGCCGGGGAATCGAACCCAGGACCTTCTTACTGTGAGGTGGATGTGCTAACCACGGTGTCGCCCTCCAAAATACCTGTATGTTTAAATTTAGTGCTTGTCCTACATATATCGACACTGTGGCGTAATGGGGAGCACGTCCGCCTCACAGCAAGAAGGTCCTGGGTTCGAGTCCCGGGCTCAGGTATCTTTGTGTGGGGTTTGCATGTTCACCCTGTGCTTGTGTGGGTTTCCTCCGACAGTTCAAAGACATACACATTAGGCTAATGTCCCCTAGCTGTGGGAGAGTGTGTGTGTGTGTGTGTGTGTGTGTGTCGGCCGTGCTACGCATTGGTGCACCCTGCCTTCACCCAGTCTCGGCGCAGATAGGCTTCAGCCTTCCCACGACCCGAGTAGGATTAAGCAGTTCGAGCAAATGAGTGAGTGAGTGAGTTCAGCTGATATGGTTATGGCATGCTTGTGTCTGTGTTTTCTTATACATCTGCAAAATAGGTGTGTGTAATAAATTGGGAGGGAAATTGCCGGAATATACCTGTCTGACGCTCTCACACCACGCCGTTGTCACACCGCTCCCACAAAATAGTTCATCATCGCGGTATGCATTGATTCATACTGTGTATGTAAATCCATTTATTGTAGAGTCATGCTTTTGACATGACCATCTTAGTCCCCTAACTTCAACTCCAGTAGATTAGCTGAAGATGAACATGGACAAGAGAGGATCGATGACCATGAAGGGTCTGGAAACATTCTGTGTTACAGACTTCTCCACTCTAATCATCAAACATCACAGAAGGAAGAATCAGTTATGTTGGCAAACTGAGGGTGAGCTCCATGCAGGGGTGCCAATAATTTTCCCCCACAATAATTAATTTTTTAAGCCACTTAATCCTAATTAGGGTCACTGGGAGGCTGGCACCCATCTCAGCCGACTCTGGGCGAGGGCGGGGTACATCCTGAACAGCTCGCCAGGCTATCGCAGGGCGAGTACACACTTCACACTTACTCACACCTATGGGAAATTTGGAACAGCCAATTAGCCTACTGTGCATTTTTTTTTTTTGGACTGTGGGAGGAAACTGGATTACCCGAAGGAAACCCATGGAAGCAGTAGGAGAACATGAAAAACACCACACAGAAATCTAGGAATCGAACCCGGGACCTTCTTTCTGTGAGGCGGACATGCTAACGACTGCGCCGCCGCCATATTTTTGGTTAAATGTTATTTATTTATTTTTTTCTGTTACCATTTTAACCCATTAATGACAGAGGTGCCAATAATTTAGGGACAAACCATAAGTGTATTTATTAGCCCCTGCCTGTATAATGTGCTTCCTTTCCTCTTCGATTACTTTCAGATCTGCCTTCAACAATAACATCCGTATCGCTTATGACCTGCTTAGTCAGTGTGGCTCTGCCCACCGTGTACCTGGTGGAGTCCCGGGTCGACTCTACACTGAGATGCTGCGGTGTGTGTGTAGTGACAGTGGCTTGCCGGAGACAGTGGCTGCCCCGCTGCTGCGTCACCTGCGGTGCCATGATTACGAGGCTGTGCCATTTGAACTCTTCCGACAGGCTGTGATGACGTGTGCGGCGTTCTCCGAGTACGTACGCAGAGCACGATGCCTGTATGCTGCTGTGGCGTGCTGTCCTGATAGGCCCGCGGAGCGGGAACTATGTGATACTGTTCTCAACGCACTACGAGAGGCACTGGATACCTCGCAGGGGTCTGACGGCACACGCTACCTAGAAGCCAGCGCCAAGATCTCACCTGCTGAGCTGGCACGGGCCATGGCGGAGACACGAGGGGCCAACAGGGAGCAGGAAGGTCCGAGCATGGACCTGCGCGAGTTTGAGGATGCTGCTGCGGCACTCTTTATATCCAGGGTGCGAGTGGTAAACTGATTTATAATGATATCTGACATTGGGACTGGTTTGGTTCATAATAACTGCATCTGGGCTGAATGTTCTGACATCAGAACATTCACGTATTATAATATAACACATTATTATTACTACTGTCTCCTCTACCATAAGCAGAACCTTTGGACTCGGAACTGCCCTCTAGTGGATGTATTGTGCAGTATTGAAGCCAACGTAAATGTGTGCATGCATTCGCCGAATCGCTTAATCGTACTAGGGTTGCAGGGAGGCTGGAGACTAACTCAGCTGACTCTGGGCTGGTTGATCGCAAGCCAACACACACAACCATTCACACTTACACTCGCAGCTAGGGGCAATTTGGAACAGCTAGTTAGCCTAATGTGCATGCCTTTGGACTGTGGGAGGAAACCGGAGTACTCGGAGGAAACCCAATAATAGCAACATGTATCCAGGACCATTTTGTTGTGAGGCGAACAGTAACCACTACCCCACATCGATGCCAGCATAAATGAGGCATGGTAGTACTGTATGTGGATAGTGTCGGTTGAAACAATTGACACAGGCGTATTTCAAGGGAGCACAAATGAGTCCTTAGGGATCGTATCCTGGTCTGACTATTCTCCTCTGACCGCTCATCAACAAAGCTGCAGAACAGCTGCTTACTAGATGTGTCTGGAGAAACAATACATTTTTGTGGTTAGCATGTCCACCTCACAGCAAAAATAAAGCTCTGGGTTTGAGTCCCAGGCTTAGGAGATTCTGTGTGCAGTTTGTTTGTTCACTCTCTGTGCTGGTGAGGGTTTCCTTCGGGTACTCCGGTTTCCTCCTACTGTCCAAAGACATGCACATTAGGATAACTGGCTGTTCCAGAATGCTCTTAGGTGTGAGTCTGTGTTTGTGTTGGCCCTGGCTACCTCTTCAGGGTGTACCTTGCCTTTGTTCAGAGTCGGCTGAGATAGGCTCCAGCCTTCTGTGACCTGAGTAGGACTAATCGGTTTTGTCAAATAACTGAGTGAGATGTTAAAACCGCACCTGCTAACCCGGACACTATTTTCACCGGTGTTATTACTCTTTTTATCCAGCAGTGGGGGATATTTTGTTCACATCACACATCACTTCTCATACACAACCCCTTGCTGCTTGAGTTCAGAATTTTGATCCTGATTTTGATAGAAACGTGATTAAGATGAGACCAGTGCTGAAGATTTGAGGTAATGATGTTAGTAGTAGATGTGGTCATAGATGTGGATATTTCCTCTGGTAGGTTGTAAATATATGCCTGTATTCATTTTTGCTAATGCATCGACAATGTTTTAATGGTGATACCGAATGTTCTTTTTTAATAAAAAGCCTCGAGTGAATTTTTTCGGTAATTGAAAGTGGAAGAATTGAAAATCTCACTTCGAGTATCAGCTTCACTTTTAGTTCTTCCTACATTCTGACATCACTGAGCTCAAGCTTCCGTACTGAGCGATTACAATCCCACCAAACCAGTCTGTACACAAATATGTATACGCACACACTTATTAATTATATACAATTATATAAAAATGTGTTTGTATAGGAAAACAGACCTTGTTACAGCCCAGCCTGGTTTATTTCTATTACAGTTGCCCTACATTTATTAAATGAGTTTAGCTGTTGATTTGTGCAGCTTCTCTTATGGGAACTGCAATAAAAGGACGCTGGATCCAGATCAGCCTTTTCAGAAAGGACACTCATTATGCCACCGAGCTATTTTTGGCTATGCCTTCAGCCATTAATGTGTTGCTGAGGTTCTTCTATCTTTTAATAGAGCGGCGCTGGGGTGCACCGTAATTAAGTGCAATACGAATTAAATCCTTCCGAGTACAAGGTGCCGAATTAAAGGTTCTATTTGCACAAATAAACCTCGCTGTTTCTCCTGTACAACAGAAACCACAGAATCCTTTTGTTCGACTCCCTTTGTGTCAGTCACGCGTCTCTGCAGACAACAGACAGGAAGTGAGAAGGAGAAGAATCTGTTTCCATTGTGAGCTCCTTTGGCGGTTCGCCCCACTGCACGCGTTATCAAAGCTAGCGAGGATCCGTGTGTAAATAATTCAGAGGAGTGTTTGTTACCAGGTCATCTTCACCGCTCCAGGCACAGAGGCCAGACTACTGAGTTCGCATCTATGAGACTTTTTCCAAAGGAATGGCAGCCGCAGTAACCCTTACAGTAATAATCTCATTTCAGCCGTTTGTATCCACGATCTCGTTCTTTTGGTCACAACAATGTCAGAAACGTCCAATTAACAACATCTATTAAAAAGTAGAGTGTTTAAGCTTTTTGATACAGTGATGCAAAATTTCCAACAACATTTAGCTTTGGTTTTATAACTCATTCATTCAATTTCCAAGTCGCTTAATCCTCATTAAGTGCGCGGGGAAGCTGGAGCCTATCTTAGTTGACTCTGGGCGAGGGCGGGGTACACCCTGAAGGGCTTGCCAGACCATTCCAGGTCAGCACACATACAACCAATCACACTCACACCCAAGGGCACTGCCAATCAGCCTACTGCGCATGTTTTTGAACTGTAGGAGGAAACTGTAGTACCCTGAGGAATCCCACACAAGAACATGGGAGAACATGCAAACTCCACACCGAAACTCCTTGAGCCCGGAAATCGAACCTGGGACCTTCTTGCTGTGAGGCGGACGTGCTAACCACTGTGCCACCGTTCCTCCCGGCTTTATAACTATTTAATGATTTTAGAGCGAAGCTCAGATAAACCTGCTGCGACACACTCATTTATTGAAACACTCATTGCTGTCAGCATATGAAAAACAGAAGCAGCTGATGGGGGCAGAACAAGGCCAGGCTTGCCGAAGTGTGTGAAAGGCACGCAGACTCAGCAAAGTAAGAGCACTGAGCAGTACGTGAAATGTGTCACACTCGATTGCTTCCAGCGGATCAGCTGCAGGGGTTGTGTTTTTAGTATTTAGTCTGAACACACAGTGTTTGGAGGATTAAAAATGTATTCTTCGTTGAGGAAATACCAAGTTTGTGAGGGACTAACACTGACATACCCATGAACATATGGAGGAATGTTCTACCAATCAATTATTAGGTTACTATTAGGATAGGTAAATTTTTTTTTTATATCTTGGTTTATATAAGGGATTGCTGCACTTGGAGGAGGTTTGCACTCTTGTTATTCCTGTTGTTATTATAAGGCAACAACAACAATAATAATAATAATAGTGGGTGACATGGTGCAGCAGTCCGCCTCACCGCAAGATGGCCTGGGTTCTATTCCTGGACTCGGGCGTTTTTGTGTGGTGTTTGCATGTCCTCCCCGTGCCAGTGTGGGTTTCCGCCGGGTACTCCGGATTCCTTCCGCAGTCCAAAAACAAGCACAGTAGGCCAATTGGCTGTTCCAAATCACCCCTAGGTGTAAGTGTGAATGTAAATGGTCGTGTAAGTGTTTGCCCTACAATGGTCTGGTGAGCTGATCAGGGTTTCCCCGCCTTCACCTGGAGTCGGCTCAGACTCCCCGCAACCCTAATTAGGATTAAGCTGCTTAAAAAAATGAATAAACAAATAATAAGGATAAAAGAGAAACGTACAATTAGGAATTCACAACTAAGAGTTGCATACTCAGAAAATGCATGCAGTGCAAGGTACGACTAGCTGGAGAGAAAGCTACAACTAAAACCGAACTCCATCATTTACATGAAAAAATAGTAACAAAAACGTAGTATGAATATTATTTAAGTATTCATGAACATAACCTTAATCATGTGCATACTTAAAAGGTCAGAGTTCATACTGTTTGGGGGGGTTTTTGTAGGTGTGTGTACTCAAAGGATTACAGCATACGCATAAAATAAGGGTTGATACAAAATTTTAAAGTGTGCATACACAAAAGAATTGTATGTAAAAAAAAATATGCATACATGAAGCAGGATCTTTGGTCACTGTGAAAAAAATTATTATTCTAAAAATAGAGGTAAAGAGTACAGGCACTTTAAACATACTGTGACTATGATAAAACTAAAGATCTACAAAAGAATGAGGGACGGTTTCCCTTATGAGTCTGGTCAAGATTTCTTCCTCGGGTTGTCTCAGGGTGTTTTTCTTTGTCCCCATCACCGCAGTCTTGCTCATTAGGGAAGTACAGGACTTATAGAGTCGGCTCTGTATAGCTGCATTGCAACAATATCCACAGTAAAAACCACTATAGATATAAAAGTAAAGTAAATAATGTAAGTAAGGAAGTGCTACATGATGTATTAAACAAATCAGGGCTTAGAGTCTAAAGCCGCGTTCATACAGGAAGCGACGAGCGACAGGCCGGCCGCTTAAATGACCTCAGCTTTTGTTGCTTAGGTAACTCCCATGCATGTTTCCCCACTTAAAAATCCTTCCAAGTGAAAATATGAGCGGCGTCGAGCTAGTGTCCTTGTGAGACATTAAATGGGGGAATTAAATATATATAAATAAATACATAAACGGAAATGCTGATGGTTTTAGGAAAGTGACCCCAAGCATAGCAGTTCCGGTTACTATCCAGGATATTTAGACACGGCAATAGTAAGCCCGTCTTCCATGTTGATGTGGGCGGAGTAATTAAAATTGTGTTCAGTTTTTCTTTCTGTAAAACACTTTGGGAAACTAAGTGTTTGGCAGCATCTGTCAATCAACGGTATCTTCAAGCTCTGATTGGTAATCGCTTGAATCGTGATGCGTGAAATTCATCTTAGTTGAACGCGCTTGAGAAAATTTCACCACTCGCGTTGCTCGACGCTTCCTGTGTGAATCTGGCTTAACATTCTTTTACGATAATTGGTGAAGTGCACCGTGACAATCTGTATGCATTTCTTTGTCAAATAAGAAAGTAACACTGGTGTTCAGAAAAACAAACAATCTTTTACATTGGCCTTAAAGAGTCCTGCTTTAAATAGGAAGAGGAGTGCAACCTAAAATCTGCACTTAAGGTCAGAGAGAGAGAGAGAGAGAGAGAGAGAGAGAAATACAGTTTACTAACCCCTGCACTGTAATTGTAGTGATATCATACTTTAACTGTAGATGTTCCCAGAAAGAAATATTAAAAGCAACTTTTCCAGAAAAAAAAATGCTTTATTAAAAAAATAAGACTTCATTTTTCATTAATATTAATAATACAATGATACATAAATTTACAGACAGCTGGAAAGACATTTTGTAAATGAATGTTCATCTTATGGTTTATTAATGCTACCAAACAGAACTCACTATGCTTCAGGCATTCAATCGGACTTTTCCCCTGAAGGATCATTAACGCGCCGTTTGCTGAAATAACAAGCTTTGTACCTGAACGTGTCCTTTCTAACACTTTCAATAATAAAGATTCCTGAAAAGGTCTAAGAGGAAATGCCATGGGAAAACTGTGCCATCATTTCCAGCTGTTTAAAGAACTGTTCTGTCTGTGGATCTTTAACAACCCTTTTCTGACGTGGTTACATTTCTGATCTGATGGTAAGGTCACACTAGTGTCAATCAGAGAGTTGTACTTGGAAGTGTAGGTGTTTGTTGGCTCTGGTGCAAGAAAATGAATGGAAGTGCTTTGAAGAAATGAGAAAGGTCCTCCCTCCCCACACCCCCACCCCACCCCACCCCACCTGAGGGATCCTTCCTCCCCTCCCCTCCTGAGGATCCTTCCTCGTGGTGGGAAAATGTGTTTATTTCTGTGTGAAACTGAGACGACGAGTGGGATCCACCAAGCAAAGGCTCTGAACATGGTTCTTCTAGTGAAGCACTCTACAAACCTGTTCTTGCACATTTTAGAGTAAAGGAACCCTTTCCATTTACATTTTCCCCAGTGTAGTTGAGTCACCAAAGACTGATGCTTGAAAGCCTCTGATGGCTGATGCTTCCTTATAAAGTTTTGCACTAAAGCTAAAAACCCATGTAGCCAACAGTAACAGAAATCTCTCACCCAAAGACTTTCTAATGTGTTCTAGGACACAGTATTATTTACTGTAACTTGTGTATAAATGCTGTAAAGTTATAAGGCTAGCCACCTCAACCTAACATTTCCCCTTCTTACCACTATCTGAAGTCAGTCCAAGCTGAACAACAACAACAACAACAACAACAACAACAACAACAACTGGATTGAGCTGTAACTGACAGCTGGGAGAATGTACACTTCCAGATCATCTCTGAAGAAAGTATATGAAGATTTGGATATGGGTTTACAGTTTAGAACTTTTAGAAACCTTTAATCGTTCGTTAAGTTTTATCTCCGTTGGCTTGTGCGATATTGACTTTCCCACCCAGGAAACAAGTTTTTCAAGGACGCCAGTTTTAACAAGAGCACAGTTCGGTATGATAACACCACCAGATGTAAGGATCTGAAATCATACCAGTCCAGTCTCTAGACTTAACCCTCACTGAACTGGTTTGGGATCAAATGGACAGAAAGGTGAAGGCAAAGCAGCCAAAAAGTACAACACATTTGTGGGATCTTCTGAAACAGCGTTGAGAAAAACTTCCAGAACAATGCTGCCCTACAACGCCTAAGGAAGTAAGTGACAATTTGAGGATTTTGAGATATAGAGCAAAAACGAACTTCACCCTGGCTCTCTGTGGTGAATAACCCAAACTAAACATGCTGCTCGAATGCAGAATAAATCAGATGTCTAAAAGACATAAGGAATCTCAAATTCCTCTTATCCGGGACTTTTATGCTGCTTACTTCTTTCTTGTAAAAGATGCAACTTGTTTATTGAAAAACAACAGCAAAAGGAAGCAACTTAGTTGTGTTCATGATCATATGTGACCCAGTCTGGCAAAATGAGTCACAGTGACCAAAAATTCAAAATTGAGTTAGCCATACCATTTAAAAGCTTAGAGTCTCCTCTTTTAAATGGTCACTGTGACTCATTTTGCCAGAGTGGGTCACATATTATTAATAGTCTTTTCAGCAGCCTAGTAAAATATCCAATAATGGCAGGCATGTTATGTAAATGGTGCCCAATAATGTTCTATTAAACAGGCAGCATTAAATTGATCAAAATGCTTGCACAAAATAGTTGAATTATATACATCTTAAGAAACAAATTACATACTTTTTTTTTTTTTTTTTTTTAAAGAAGTTTATTATTAATATCCCACAAACAAATAAGGCAAAAATAATAAAACACCATAACATGAGATCAAGAGAAATGATTAGTTTAATAGTCACAGTGGGTCTCGTACATGTATAAAAGTGCTAAATCATTTTTAAAGTATTTTCAGTGTCTAGCAGATCTGATGAACTCTCTCATACTGGTAGCTGTTCCCAAAACTGCTGTCGACTCACTGGCATTAAATTACAAGGCTTACCTGCTGTAAGCCATAATCATCAAAATATTACAAATAAAGGCTTGAAATATTTCACTTTGCATGTAATGAGTCTCTATAATATATTAGTTTCACCTTTTAAGTTGAATTACTGAAATAAATGAACTTTTGCATGATATTCTAATTTTTGGAGTTTCACCTGTATTAACAGTGCTCAGTACAAGGCTATCAACACTTGTGAAAACACAGTCATTTTTATCAGTTTTATTTTCGCAAAACTTGCATCATTTGGACTTAAAATAGAAATATCTTTACTTGTCTATTTATTGTTTTTGACTCTCAAAAAATACTATAATACAACAGAGCCCAATCATAAAGATGTAACTTACTTCCTTTTGGCATTTTAATATGAACAAACTGTGTCACTTACTTCTTTTTTCAAATTTCATTCTGCACTGCTGGTTTTTATTTTCACACAAACACACTTTTAAAAGCTGGTAACAGCTACCCAGAGCCCATTAATTGCAAAATCTCATTTTTGACCAAAATGTCACGTACTTCCTTTTAGCGTTGTAGGGCAGAATATTTAATTTCCATCATCAAAGAAAACCCGAGTGTGTTCAGCAGTAATTCCGCAAAAGGTGTCCACTTTGAACGAGTCAAAAAAATTTTGATTACATTGTGTTAAACAGTACAGTACCATGACTCCTGCTACCTTTTTTTTTTAAAAAAAAACCCTACTTTTTTTTCTTCTATTTTTCAACTGGTGACTGGAAAAACTGAGGCATTCTAAAACTTTTGACTGGTAGTGTACGTGTCTAATACTAGTAAAATCAATTATACACGGACAGATTTTTATCCATATTGATGAGAAGGAAAAGGGGGTGGGACTAAAAAAAAATGTATGAATTAAAATTGAGAACACCTCCTCAAACCATCAACCATACTACAGCCTACCATGACATACCATCAAAAATATTAAGGCCAGCAGATCTGTAGCTATATAGAAATATAGCTGGAATAAACGCCGATGGATGTCATCACAGTGTATTATCGAGTATAGACGACAAAGACGATAAATCTCTCACCAACCTGCTCCATTGTGTTGAAATTAATTACACATCTAATATTGACTCTCCCAGTATGTTTACTTTACATAAACGTCTTCTAGTGGCACTCAGTAAAACCTAAGGACTGGGTGGACACGCTGAACATGAAACTATTTTCTATCATCAAATCTGACTGTTGGCGAATTCTTTCCCTCAGACTCTACAGTGGTCGGGTTTTACATTTAATGCCCATGATATGCAAATGACTGTAATAATTAATCCTAGAATAACCCAACTTTAGGGTTAAAAGCTTGGTCATGAATGCACAAATTAACAGAAAAGGCAAAAGTAGGTTGAAATGTAAGACTGGCTGATGCCCACATTCTGCCGTACCTCATCAGCAATTATTTAAAATTTTAAAATATTTATTGCACCTGACAAATAAACAACAAACAAAATGCCATATACTGTACAGTCACGCATTTATCACAGGAAGTGGTTCAGTTCAGTGCAATTCGCTCAGTGTCACGTCATGCAAAACAGGGCTGCAGGGACCACAGTTTCATGAAGTGAAACCTATCTGACCGAAACCCCCCCCAATACACACACACATCCAAAACAGAACAGCAGACTGCTTCTGCACACAGCAATGAATAAACAAACCTGTGACTTCCTTTAATTGCTACGTTCAAAGCTAACAGACAACCACCAGTGAAAATGAATAATAAAAAGAACGATTTCATTAAATCCCACTGCTACCTGTTCATTCTCAGCTCACATTCCTAACAGTACATGAACAGTAGCCTTTTCACCAAGCAATAAAAAAAAAAAAAAGAAAAAGAGCTGTATCTCATGTTGCGTAGTCATTCTTGTGATTTTGCGATTTAAGTGTGTTGTTATTTTGCAATATACAATCAATACCCAGATGATTTACATCAAATGGTGCATAACACTAACAAGTACGGAACAGGCATGGCTTTCACACAAGTCAAGAAAATGTGAATAATATTCTATTAAAAGACGTGAACGAAATTACCCTGCCGTAATTCACGCCCTAGGCAAGTGTGCTACTCTGAAGTAGACTTAATACACAAATTGAGACACAGCAGAAGTGTTGTGACCCCGTCATCCCATCTGAAGAGGAAAATGACAGCAGTGTATCAATTCCTTTAAAATAAAAATGTTCTGCACAAAGCAGGTTGAAGCGTCGACTCTCTGAGCGTTTGTTAGGGATGAGGAGAGGGGAGCGTAGTACTCATCTGGAAACGTGTCTCATCCGAAATCCCGTACTGCTCCAATGGGTCCTGTCATTGAGAACGAAAGCAAACAAGACTCAGCAAAGCATCCGTTACAAAAGCTGTGATATAAATTACTATTATTATTAAAGGGAAATTAACCCAAAGCTTAATAAAAAAAAGTTTGCATACATCAAAACATGCTATTTTCATTACAACCTTCATTAAAAAAAAAAAGTAAAATAAATCCTCACACAAAGGGGCACAATTGTACTGTGACACGTGAGGCGGGAGTGACATTGTAATGTACTATTATGTGCAGATGAGCTGAACTTATATTATTCAAATGCTCATTTTATTAGTTTATTATCTGTACACTGTTAATGTTGCTGGCATCTTGCATTCTTGAAACTGATGCGTCCACATCATACTCTCGTGATTTTGCGTCGCCTTTTCAAATAGGTTCTAGCAAACTACTGAACAATTTATCAGATTGCAACTTCATAGATGGAGGTAAAAACCACCTGATGATAAAAATATAGTTTTCAGTGTAACAGGACAGTTTGGAAGGCTTTCCTTTCATTCCGCTGTGAGTCACATGCTAATAAATAATATGTTCGAAAACTAAAAACTGGATGTGGGTTATACTGTATTTATGGAATCAGTCGAATCGCTGAGTACACCGAGACTTGTCCTTTACCTTGCCAGTCAGTCGATGGATCTCAGATCGATAGAAGATGAGGTTCTTGCGCATAAACTCATAACTGCAAGGGAAAAAAAATATGCAGCAAAGTGGAAGCAGTACATCACCAGTATGAAGTGTGTGCAAAGTGCAAAACAAACAACACTTTAAAAAAAGGAAGAAAGAACAAGCAAAGTCCAAACCTGGCTTTTATAATAGCATCCATCCATTCAACGCACTGTTCCCGAGAGGTACATTCAAACAGGTACTTTCTCTCGCCCTCATCTAGGAAAGCTGAGGACAGAACAATGAAAATGAATGAGCGTGCATGTGCGTGCGTGCGTGTGCAGAACAAAGAAACAACCAGGAACAAAGGTCTGTTTACTTAGCAAATGCCTAAGCGGCTCATCAAATACTTCATCCCTTTGGACATGCACCAGACTATGTGGCACACAGGATTATTTCTGTTAAATAATCAACAATTATGCATTGAAGGTGAGGTGGATGTAACTGGACTATGCCCGCAGACGAACTCTCAGCGTAGGCAGGTGCAGACCCTCAGAGTTTACATTAAAATTTTTGTTACTTGACAGACACCCTTATCCAGCGTGACCTACATTTATCATTTTTATACAATTGTACTACTGAGGGTTAAAAGCCTTGCTCAAGGGCCCAACAGTGGCAGCAAGACTGTCCAAGTGCATGCTGCACTCTAAGCCGAGATAATATCACTACGGAGTATTTTGTGCATACTTATACAGATTTTAGTACATACTACACAGACACATAAGAAAACCGGCAAACTAATTCAAAATTGTGTTACATACTGCACAGAAATACAAGAAAAACAAACTAAATTAAGAATTTTTATGGTTTTCTTTACCATTTTAAAGTATGACCATTATGACGCTGTCTGACGCTAACCGTGACAAACTATAAGTGGCCATCATTCTGACTCAAGCATTATCCACATGGAATAATGATTTTTAACCCCAAAATAGTGGACCAATCCGATTACATCATTTCCATGTAGTATAAACTAACTATTAGTATACACTACATGGAAACTCTGGTTTATTTGAAATTATGGACATTATCCATGTCTCAGACTTCAAGAATGAACTTTAAGAGAGGGGCAGAAAAAAAAAATACTGGTGAGAAACTGTCTCTGCAAGTGATAACAGGAACTTGCTTCACAGACATTAAACATCTCTGGGGAGGCTGGTGTAGCTCAGCCAACCCTGGGTGAAGGCATTGTACATCCTGAACAGCTTGCCAGACCATTGCAGGACCAACATGCACAACCAGAGTCAATTTAGAACAGACAATTAGCCTAATGTGCATATCTTTTGGCTGTGGGAGGAAACCAGAGTCCCTGGAAAAAAACCCACGCAAGCATGGGGTGAACATGCAGACTCTGTCCTTGGGTGTGTCTGTGTATAGTTTGCATGTTCTCCCTATACTTGTGTGGGTTTCCTCCCACAGTCCAAAGACATATTACACATCAGGGTAATTGGCTGACACAGACACGCCCTCACCGAGCTCCGGACTTGAACCCAGGACCTTCTTGCTGTGAGGTGGACGTGCTAACCACTACGGACCACATTCCATATCATAACACACATCTATACACAGATTTATATAAACGCATGATGTGTTGTCTATTTTTGTGTTTCAATATAAAGAACTGTTATTGACAAAAACACTTTTCAAGCCCGTCGTTGATCATTTTCATCCATTAGCCCAATCGCTTAATCCTCTATTAGGGGTACACAACCATCCACATTCACACCAAGGGTCAATCTGGAACAGCCGATTAGCCTAACGTGCATGTCCTTGGACTGTGAGAGGAAACCAGAGTCCCCCAGAGGAAACCCACGCAAGCACAGGGAGAACACGAAACTCCCTGAAGATACACCCGAGCCAGGGACCTTCTTGCTGTGAGGCGTACACGCGAACTACTACGCCGCCGGTGATTCTTTTCACCACAGACAATATACACTGATTGTGTTTTACTCCCAAAAAGGGGGTCATTATTAAAAATAAAATCACCAGCACTGACGCAGAATTTCACTCACTGATGGAGAAAATGGTCTCATCTTCTCTCTCGACTCGGCACTGCTCCAGAAGCAAAGCACCAATGGGCTGCAAATATATACAATTCACAGTTATATTCTTTATCAAGCAAATCAGTGGTTAAGAAGAAACAACAACAACAACAACAAGGACACCAGAAGCTCAGATTGTCACCTCCTCCTCATAGGTGCGAAAGTAAAACAGAAAATTCACTATAAGCTTGACGAGTCTCTTCTTCATAACTGTGAAGGGGTAAAAGAAAGAATGAAAGAAAGCTGTGGTTAAAGTATGAAGTGTAGGAAGAGATGAACTGATGTTTGTCTGAGGGAGCTCCACATCTTACCGTCGCCTTTCTTCGGTCCCCTCATGCCCAGCTCGGCCGCTCTCTCTGACGGCTGGCGGCTGAGGAACACCAGCTCTTTCTCATTAAACCGCATTATGAACTACTAGTCCACACTAACTTCCTAACAGCCTGCCTGCTAAATTACTAAACACCCCATCCTGCTAATGCTAACGTTAATGCTAATACTGAGTTGATCTGACTGGATGTATCAGTCCACAGGCAGCGCGAGCTCCACACAGAGCCTCCTCAACTGGATTATTCCAGTTCATCCATTTTCTTCTTAAATCAGATTCCTCGATATTCCCCCCTTGATTTATCCATGACATCGGGTTTTATTCCACTTCTGCTGATAAAACTCTCGGGTTTCAGTTTATTTCCCTTCTCGTTTGTTCAGAGAGACAACACCCGGCGCCTGGGAAAACTTCCACACGGCGAATTCGCCTCACTTCACCGCGTCTCCTGAATCCAGACCCAACCGACATTGCGCATGCGCACAATTAACACGCACGCGTACAGGCAAACCCAGCTTTCGTCGTACTGCGCATGCGCATCGTTTCCCCCAGTTTATAGGCAAATAATTAAACAATGGTAGTAGTATTTGGACTGAGAAAGGGAAATAAAAAAAGGGAATTCAAGAATATACATGATGAAGTACTAAAGTGGGGAACACCCCGAACAGCTCGCCAGACCATTGTAGGGCACACTTACACCTGGGAACAGCCAGTTGGCCTAATGTCCATGTCTTTGAACTGTGGAAGGAAACCCTCACAAGCACAGGGAGAACATGTGAACTCCACACACAGAAACACTCAAGCTCAAGACTTGAACACAGGACCTTCTCGCTGTGAGGTGGACGTGATAACTACTACGCCACCATGCGGCCCACAAGCCGTGTTAAGGAAAGGCAAATGAACCACGTTCTAATGCAGGAGAAGAAGGGCTATGACATAGACATAATAAAGAGTAAACGCCGCATTAGCTGTTGGAGCGCGAGGAATGTGGCTGCCATACTGGACCAGTAGCTAATCAAATAGTACGTAGCCAAACAGCGAGATGCAGAGTATTGTGCAGCATATTCCTGTTCGAATTTGCGACTGTAAAGAAGTAATAATAAAGGTTTAAGATGGGGATGATGTGTTCATGTGTAAACTTAACTTGAGAATGTACATTTACATTTTATTCTCTATGTGCTTTGTACAGCC